>NHNU01000025.1:0-267444 GCA_002785985.1 Microcyclosporella mali | reverse complement strand
AAGTAGGAACTAGAAAAATCCTAGGAAAGCGGACTCTAATAGGTCACGAGCCCTATATATACCCCTCGGTATACCCGTTCTTAGTTATATCTAGTATATTGCCCTTCTTCCGCACGTGCTTAACCCTTATATCGAACGACGCCGCTCGCTAGGCACGGTAACTCCTCTATAGTAGCTCGCTAGCGCGCTAGACCCTTATATCGAACGAGGCAGCTCGCTATATATAGAAGGTCTATTAGAGCGGCCCCCCGGCGCGCTCGATGCTTCTAATAATAGACGAGGCCGCCCGCCTTATATAGAACGTCTACTAGAGTACTACGTAGGTATAGAGATAGGGAGTACGGGGCCCTATCGTATAGCTCGAGTACGGCGCAGCTTACCGGTTAGTAACCTATACGAGAGGGTACACGATAATATATAATTCTATCTAGGAGAATACTTCTAGAGTTAGGCGTACGGCCTCGAGAGAAGTAGTAGGTAAGCGGCGGAGGTAGAAGGGGTGTCCGGGCGTAAAGCCGAGGGCGACGAGAGTGTTTACGGTCGCGACACCCCGATATACTAACAGATATAAAGGTAGACGGACGATAGATAGTGGTCTATACGCGAGGAGGGTATTAGAGCGAAGTAGCGGGCGACCGTAGATGCTCTAAAGGGCGATAGAGAGGTACGAAGTAGGAGGAGGGAGAGGAGTAAGTCGCCGAAATTCCTAATTGGCTGCTCCGTAGGGGAGCGTGCGAGGGTAAGTCGTCGAAATTCCTGATTAGCCCGCGCGAGCACGCCCGCGACGCCGCTCCCTCTAACCCGAACCCGGGACCCCCTCGTGGTTTATCGTATAAAGTGTCTAACCCCAAGTCCAAATCCGCCTCTAGATACTGTTTGTATATATATGTTTATATATATATATATCGATAATGTTTTTGTGTGTTGCTAAATATATATATATATATATATATAGGCGTGTGCGGGTAATGTTTATCGTAGACCCTAGCGTGCGGGGTCCCCGCTGGAATGCGGCCTCGACACCTTTTAAATCGCGGTATATAACGATATATTCTATACGAATGTAACGTCCGTACCACAAACCGACAACGGGGTATATAGATAGATCCACACGACGAACAATATGCTTCGATTCTAGCCTGATCCCACTAGGGGAATGTTAAACAACTTGCCGTTTCTCGTTCATATAACAAGCTATCTAGCGCGTACTTAAGCGCGTCCGTTAATTAGATCGTTTAAACAACTTGCTGTAAGTTGGTCGCGGGTTTGCGGGTAGTAGGTAGGCATTCTTTACTCCTGTAATGCACTTGCTACTATATACTTATATACTGTTTGGAAATACGCCCTCCTCTTGTTATGATCCCAGGGTAGATGCGTAGACTATAGCTATACTGGGTGCTGTTTACCTTCGCACTATATACGAACGGAAAAGCCGCGAATAGGGACGAAAAAGCGCGTGCACGGGCGAAGAACACGCTCGCACGGACGGAGGCATCGCGTGCACGAGCGTAAGCACGATATAGTCATCAAGAAGCTAATATTTACTACTAGAGAGCAAGAGCCTCTACGTGCTGACAACGAGAATTCTAAGCAAAGCTCTTCTTATGCTACTATTTACCTCTATACTGCTACATGCTCGTAGATCAGATGTAAAGCTTTATAGTGCTCTCGGTGAACGCAGACGCTGACGCACCCTAGTAGTGTATGCTGTAATTTCGTTCGTGCACGCGGGATTATTTCTGTCCGTGCACAAGATGCTTGAGTCCGTGCGTGGTGCGCACGTGCGTTACGCCTGAACGTGTCTTGCGTAGAGGACTCGATGCATTGCTTCCTTGTCATATTCTCCGACTTGTCAAAAGGCATCGGTCTCACTCCAGTGCAGCTATTATCCTTTGCGCTCCGAGTAGAAATTGATACCAACAAATGCTGTCCGTGCCCTCGAAAGGTCAACCTACCGCATTGGACTTGAAGAATTGCACGTCGAGCTTCCCCGAAAGGACAAGGGACAAGATTGCTAGTATTTGTTTTCGTGGCCCAAAGGTAGGACAGACGAGTTTTCTCACGCATCTCGGACAGCAGCTTTACTAAGGAGAGAAAAGAAGAGACCAAGAAGAACAACACAATAGTCACCACGGCACTGCCTTTCCCACCTGTGACTATTGGTATGCGGCCACTTGATTGCAATCACTAGATCGCGAACGGCCTTTTCCCTTGTCCTTACTTCACCCCTACACCGAGCTGTGCAATTCGTTGCAATCGCTACCTGCGCTGCCGTCCTCGATTCTGTCTGTCTTGCTGCACGCTCCACTTCCTAGTCAGTCCTCGAAAGCCGCGATCTTCGAGCATGTGGAAGCCGCAAAAGCGACTCCAACGCTGATAGTATTGCTGCGGTAAGTTGCTGCTGAGCGAAGAGAAAACATGCCTTCACGACTCATGTTAGCTCTCACTCTTGTCACATTTCGCCTCTCACGCAGTACGCCTGCTGCCTCTCGAATCTTCAAAGGTGCGGTGTAGCTCTATACTGTGGCGTCGCCGGCAATTTCTCAACATGCTGCCTTGAAGATCGAGGGAAGGAGCAGCTGCCCGGGTGCATATCCCGCTTCCCATGAAGAGAAGCCTGTTACCTTTCCGCAGCCGCGATATAGATCTGTGCACATGTTATCGGACCTTTTCTCTAAAGCTGCCCAATCTCGGTCGTTCCTTTGTCCGGCTGACTGTCGTTATGATGTAGGACCTGCTTCTCACGAAGAACTCCGGCGGTCGATGATTACGTCCTCTCGAACTCCTTTATGAGCACTTGAAATCTCTGAAGCGGGCCGAAGGACCACGAAAAAAAGACCTCCTAACCAATTGGAAGCAGCATCAACAATACTGCGATTTGAGCTCACTGCAATCCTAGCGCTTGGTCACTGAAGAAAGCGCCTCTGCGCCAAGCATCTAAAAGACTTGACCGGCATGATAATCAGTCATCCGGTTGAGGTAGACCCGTTGCATATAACCACCTTAGCGATGTTGAGGGCGAATTTAGTTGACATCCAACATCACGCCCTCGAATACCACCTATCCTAGCTGCTGTGAGCGAGAGGCGACCGGCTCTGTATACTGCCAACGGCTGACCACAGCGGCGGCAACGTCCTCGCGATGCTTATTGAAGCGTGTTATACGTCCAGTGCGCTACACGCACAAGTCGTCTCTTATCATGTAAACTTCTCGACGATTCTACTCATGACGCAGCTCCTCAAAAAATTGCTGGTGGTTATAGAGCTTGTGAATGATCTGAGTCAGCTCTGTTCGGGTCTATGAGACTGCCAGACTCCATGGCTCCAAGATATTCAAGCTTTACTAGAAAACTATCGATCTCCTCGGTTTGTTAAATCCATAAATGGAGCGCTCGTCAATGTACCCCATGAATTGCAACGATGGTGTATCGAGGTAGTCTTACGTGGGATCGATGACTGCGACAGTAACACAACTGCCCGATGGCAAGAGCGAAGCTGTTGGAGTTATACGGGATGTAGCTCGTCCCCGAGCCTATGTGCTCTTTAGCAATTGGTCATGACTGAAGAAGCCGGAGGTGCTCAGCAGACAGGCACGATATTCATCTTCTATCAGGTTGCACGTTTAACTTGTTGTCGACAGTGTCCACCTCGTGCTCGAGCTTGAATGTGGACTTATGGAACCACGACAGACGCAGTAAGGATAGACTCGTTTAACCACGACTTCGAGGGCGTTGGCAGACGAGTGCCAGCCTACAGAATGTTAGAGACAGATCAGAATACTACCTGCAAGGTGTTGTCACAGTTCTTGTTGTCAGATCGGCAAAGGCAGGCTATACAGAAGCAAAAAACTTCACGGGGTTCTAACGACGAGAGTAGTGATGAGAGGTGCACTGTCAACGAGGAGCGAGTCACGATAGAAGCTGACAACTCTCCCATGCACTCTGCGAAGACTGGAAGGCTGACATCTCGGACGAACCAGAATCGTTGCTTATGCACTTAATACGATCGCCCGACGACTGCCGGTGCCAACGTTCCATCTGTAGGAGTCAAGTATGGAAATACAGAATACGCTTTTCATGCTGCTCCACCTACATCAACTCTCACCTCTATATAACTCTGCCATTGGCAGTCGGGTCGTCATCAAGATGATTACAACTTCACAACTTTACACAAACGCCTTCCGCCTAAGGAGCAATATTGTCTAGCCGTTCTCCAGCATCATCACCGTCGTCCAAATCGTACTCTCTATACCTATGATGGCGAGACCGGATAGTGCCTCGCGATCGATATATGTATCAGAAAAAGCTTGCATATTCCTGGCTTAGAGCGCCCTCCTGAAGGCTAGCCTGTGGTGTTTCTTTCGACCAAAAGCATTCAGGATCGTACTCAGAAGTCGGGAGGCTTTAGCGTGCATTATCAGTTAGGCGTAGTCATTCTCGGGATCCGGCCTACGGTTTAAGAATATTTCTAGCATTCGGGTTGAGCGTCGATGTAGGTATTAGAGGCATAGAGAAGTCGTTGCGAATAGCGCCATGTCCCTGCTATGTCTGACTCTACACCGAGTGTAGTGCGGGTTTCGGAATGGAGGTGCAAATTTGGGATCGATCTATACGACGTAAGACTGCGTCAAGTAGCGCTCCCTCCACCTCCCTTTTCTTACATACGGCTTCCAACCCTCACCGAATCTGAAGCCTGTAACCTCGAATGTATTGGAATATCTGCTATAGCAGACTTTGCCGCCGGACATACTCGGCTCGTAACAGTAGCGATAGGTAGTCGGCCTTGCGAAGAAGATAACGTACAACATGGAGACAAATGGACAGTGTATCTTCATGACCCCCATGACCCCATGACGGACATCCTGTATACGTGTCATATCGCTCTTAGGAAACATCTTCCAGACCCGGACAGGGTAGATCCCCTGCAATCACAATAGGCGAGGGCTGTACATCGCAGTCGTATCTGTAGGATTTTGAAGATGTCCAAGTCTCCACATTTGGGAAACAGTGCATAGCATAGACAGTGGGCAAAGCGGACGACTTATTAGACATGTCGAAACGGTGAAGGTGGGCTTGTGCTGGCTGATAGACTACTGCATCGACCCACCGCGCTAAAGATCGAAAGGATACTACATGAAACTCGAATGGTGTCGCAAGATGTCCGTAGTATCGTGATATTCGGCGAAATCGCTTTGTGTCAGCACGCTAAAGCAGCGTTAGGATAGCAACTTGGTAGTGTGCTAGAGTGATCATCCTTTAAAATGTAGAAACACCGTAATTCCTCGTCACTTGAGGTGAGTTCTGTACCCAAATACCACGACTGCGTTAGAGAGAGTGAAGGCGGAGTACCTAGGTACGAAGCGAAGGAGCGGAGTGTACGTAGAGATGGAGTCGGTCATAGAGGGCATAGCGAAGGCAATCGTATACTGCGTACTACGTGCTATATACGGTGGACGTGGGATAGAATAGGATTTGTATGTTCGTCGGTTAACTAGCTCACTTCCCAACGTTATCTGTCCTAGGCAAGACCGTCACGAGCCGCTATATAAGGTATATAGGCGAGGTTGCTAGGAGTGGGAGGAAGGTTGGGGCATCAGATAGAAGGCGTAAGGGAGTACAACGTCTGCCCTGTGTATTAATCCGTAAGCCAATGCAAATTCTAGGCGCAAACTTACGTCCAGTAGATTTGCGCCTAGAAGTTAGATTGCCGGCCTGGGGCGGGGCTGCTCTATGCATTGGGAACAAGTACAGGACCCTATGTATCTAGCTTCTATACTCCTTACCCTGCCTCGTCGCTCGGTCTCTTACGTCATAATAGCTCTCGTCAAGGCGCAATTTTATAGGAGGGGTTATGTGCCGTATAGTGCATCAGTTCTAGGATCCTATCCTTGAATAGCATAATTACCTATAGGGGCTAGACTCGGGATACACTTAGACTATAGCGTATACTTTAGTAGTCCGCCAATCCATCTACTACGCAATTTCTATAGTATCCAAGATCGTCACTAATGCTAGCCGTCCGCGTACGAGCACTAGATAGACTCTGGAAATCTTTCTAAGCGCGCCGACTAAGGCAGGCCGTAGCTTGAGTTAACTTAATACTAACCGATAAGGCCTCTAGAGAGCGTCTTAGTAGCTAAGACGAAGTGCTAATAGGAAGGGCCGAACGGTAAGGTAGTGGGTTTTTAAGCTATAGTTAGTAGTTAGCCTAGAAGTCCGGAGACAGCTTTGTAAGATATATAACACGGTAGACTTCACGTATAACATTAAAGGACATTCGAGTTCTAGCGGGCATAACTAGCGCGAGATTGCGATCGGATAAGGCTCCGTGCTATATATCAACTTCAATACCAACTTTATTTTATTAAAACGGACATCTAAGATCTATAAAGGGTAGTACTTACCTTGGCTTAGCGAGCTACTATACGAGCTAGACGAACGCGAGCTAGATACGTATATATACTAATAAGCGTACTAAGCGACCCTAGGCTATAGCTCCGCTATATATATCGCCGCTTAAATAGACTTCTACGGGCAGCCTACTATTAAAGCTAGCGTGGGAGTTAGTATTCGTGTTAATGTTAAAGATAAACACTCTAAGACTAAGAGTTCCTAGAGTGTAGCGTACTGTCTTACTTTATATCGTGCTCGATAGCGAACTTGTAGGGAGAATTTACTCTGCTAAGACGCCTCACCGTAGGCGGCCTCGGCTAAGCGCACGAAGATTATACACTTGCTACTAAACCGACAAGATTCTAATATCTTGCTTTCAAGAAATAAATCTCTATAAAGACTACCGGCGGACTATTTATAGTAAACCGTTAGTAGGACTACTAGACCGAGGCGGCTATACCGTATACGAGAAATAATCTATTAATATTAGACAGATAGAATTAAGCTACTATAATTATAAGACCGTAGCTTTCCTACTACGAGAATTCCGATACCTCTAGAACTATATACTCGACATTATACGATTGTCTAGGCTGTGGTTCGCGACGCTAATATTCTTAGTTAGATAAATATATAAGTCTATTAGCCGCCTCTACTCCTATAGCAGTAATAGTAGAGATTAGTTAAGGAGCTCTTCTAGGCTCGAAGCTATCTTCTATCTAGCGGATTTTTTAAGAGAATATCTTCCTACTTAGTACTTAGGACCTTAATCGCAATTAGGCCGTTTTTAGACTATATCCCCCGAAATTAGTTATATCCCGGATATATAATATTATATATTAGGTTGTTTGATAGACCTACCCCTAGCTAGTTATACTCTATTAACTATAAACGGCGGTATAGCGCTAGCGTAGGACTATATTAACATCGAGCGTTATAGCGACGAATAGTCTTAAAGTATTCTATAGTAAGAACTAAAATAGCGCTACTAGCAAGAAGCCTCTAAGAATACGATAGTGTTTAGCTTTGTCGTATTTGCTATAAGCGATAAATTCTAAGCCGAAGAAACCTTGCTACTAACTAAGGGCAGCCGTAATATATACTCCGTAACGTCCCGAGCTATTAAATCGCTCCTAAGTACGGAGTATAGATATTGTCCCTTGTTGTACTCGTAGCTAGTATCTCGTCTAGTGTACTTTTAATATCTACTATAAGCGTTAGCTGCTAGGGTCGAATACTACATTCTGCCTATTTAGTCCTACTTATCTATATTAATATCTCCCTATATAGTAGATAGCTTAGCTATACTTCCGCTACTCCTTACTACGTTAGCTCGTAGGCGTTGTTTATATAACTTAGATAGCGATCCCTCCCTTATCGCTCGAGACCTCGTAGCTTAATATCGATGTCTATCTTGCTCGTATATAAAATTGTAGGAGCTAATCGTACGGTCTCCGAGTACAGACCTAGCTCTTACTTCGAATCGAGGCTAGCGAATAATATAATACCTTTATATACGCGAGCTATATCTATCTAATCTACTCGTGCTACGTTATTATATTAGAGTCGAAAACTATAGAGTAGAGCTACTCTCGGATCTTATTATAGCTAAGCGGTCCTAATTCTTTATCGTTAACTATATAAGTAGTCTCTCGTTCGATCTCGAAGCTACGAGCTTTTAGGAGGAGACCTACGATAGGCTATACTATCGACTAGCTCGGCTTCTAGGAGAGCTTCGTCGAGCGTATTTATAGCACCTAGCAAGACCCTTCCGTCTACTATATAAGGCTATTAGTGCGGCTACCGCGACTAGTACTTCGTTCGGCTTAGGCACGTTATCGGTATAGATACGTATAGCGAATACGTAGGATAGAGGATTACGCGAAGAGGAGGACTATACGAAGAAGAGGGTCGTATAAAGAGGGGTGTCGTACGAAGTTAAGGGGAGCGTAAGTAGTAGACTTAGGGGTTTCCTAGTACTATATATAATAAGGGCATATCTTTCGGGGTTAGTATATAGTAGAGGATTGTTATCGAACATTACGCTTATATCCTTCCTACTACTATTCGGCCTTTTAGACTACTTATCGTTATAACAAAAGGTCTACTAGCTTTTTACAAGTATATAGTCGATAAATCTAGAGGCGTAGGTAATGAATATCTCCTATATAGAATTGACGGACTTATTAAGCGTTATAGCCGCTAAAGAGAGGCGACGTAGTTAGCCTTTAGTAATATATCTAGTATTTTCTACGCCTTTGTCTACGGTTTATCTACGTGCGTCGGAGATTACCTTAGTTATCGTAATATAGGAGGTAATATAAATTAATTAGGCGAAAGTAATACGTTATAGGTTCTAAGTACTCGAACCGGAGATAGCTATAGTAATAGAAATAAGATCTTAGTATAGGCTAATCGAAGTAGCCGAGTATAACGAATAACTAATAGGCCTACGAAGAGAAGGCTATAAGCGAGAAGCGAGTAGGAGTTATAAATACTAGAGAAGTAGACTTTAAGAGCGCACTAAATATTATTGCCTTAGTAGTATAGGCGCCTCTATTATTCGACTAAGATAGGAGGACGCTATAGTAGAATTGTAACATTCCTTAAAGTAGTATCGCTATATCCTAAGTAGAATTACGAGAATGCTAGAGATAGAGTTCGGGACTCGAGAGAGTATATAAGATATTAGAGACCTAAGTTACGTATAGAATCTCGAGTAGGTAGAACAAAATGCGGCTTCTAGTATATAAGTCTTTTATAAGCTATAACGGACTTATAACTTATTAGCGTACTATCTAGTAGCCGTACTACTATTATTACTTCCGGCGCTCTAGTGCTTATATAATACTATCGCTATTGTTACTTCTCGATTGCTATTACGACCGTAACTATAAATGCTCCCTACGACCTACTATAGCTACCTAATCGCGACTACCGATAACCTATACTATATACGCTAAAAGCTATAGGACGTACGCCTTCGTAAGCGTAGATTAAAGACCTAGTATATAGGAGTAAGAGTAGTATACTATCGTCCGTCGTCTAGAACGAGGCGGTAGTCTAGCTCTCGCCTAGTACTATATAATATCGTTACGACTAGTAGTA
Source organism: Microcyclosporella mali (assembly GCA_002785985.1). Classification (NCBI taxonomy): domain Eukaryota; kingdom Fungi; phylum Ascomycota; class Dothideomycetes; order Mycosphaerellales; family Mycosphaerellaceae; genus Microcyclosporella; species Microcyclosporella mali. The sequence goes on along the minus strand of NHNU01000025.1, from coordinate 257,945 downwards.
CCGCTATCGCCTATACTAGTACTCGCACGAGTTTTCCTATATCTATTACTCGATATATTAGTACGCTATACGCTACTTTATTATCTACGACTACTCGACTATAACTTAAGATAATCTATTATCTACTACTAGCGAGGGAAGAGATAGATAATCGAAACGCCTATTTATTCTAGTTAGTACCTACTCTTACTATATCTCGCTTCCTATTAACTATAGCCTATTACGCTTCTATAGGTATAGTATAGCTTTATATAGTTAAGTGCTACCGATATTGTTCCTAGATCTACTAGGTCTAGTCGCTAGTTATAGGAAACTAGAACGTAGGTAAGATAAGACGAAAGAATGCTATTATAAACTCGAGCTTAGAGCGCGATAGTAACAGCTATATCCGAGCGCTATAAACCTCTATTATAGCGGTGTTAGTTAGTATAGAAAGCGATCTTATAGTATTATTAACGTATACTGTCTCGGTTGACTAAGCCTCTATCGCCTAGACTATTAGGCAATATATATCGAGCTCGCTAATAGACACTCTTAAATTCGCGAACTAACGTAAGGGTTCCGAGCAGACAAAAGATATATATAGTAGATAGTAACTACCTATATCTAGCCTATAGCTAATCGTGCGTAAAAACATAATCTAACTATTTAGTAAAATCAAATTTATCGATTTAAATACTCGTTAAGTCCCCTAGGGAGTCCTTACCTACCTAATTGTCGAATACTAGACTTAAGTGCTAAATATATTCTCGAATCTAAACACTACTTTCTATATTCTCTACTAGATAACTACTAGTAGTTAGTGCCTACTAGATATACACGGATTAGCGCCTAAGCGGCTAATAACCTCCCGTATACCGTTAATACTATTCTTGTTATTAGAAATTTGTATATTGTTTAAATTATATATTATACCTTATATAGATTAAGAGACGATTTAGGCTTCGAAGCTATTAGGCTACTACGATTTTCGATAGAGCTATAATCTAGCTCCCTTCTAGTCTCCTATCCTAGGTACTCTTACTACGGTACGATTAAATACTCTCGATCTAAGATACTCCTCCTAGTAGTAACGTAGTTAGGCTAAGTATCTTTATCGTTTAGAGGATAGACCCTCTCGATTCTGCCCTCTACTCCGGCTATAGTATAGAAAGCGCTAACGTCGTCTAATTAGCTTCTCTAGCCTATTAAGCGAAGTGTAGGTATAGTTTCCTCTTCTACTTAGATTATAACACTAAGTGCACCGACTTAGCTTACCTACTACCCTCGTGCCTATTAGTTAGACTACGAGAGTAGCTTTCTACTAAAGCGCGTACGAGGCCTAGAGAACGAGCTCGAAGAGAGCTAGTACTATAAGTGTAAGAAACGAGGAAGACGATCGCGATTATAGGAGCGGATCTAGGTAAGTAGTAGTAAGACAGATTTACGAAAGTTAGTAAGACTTATATAAGCTTTAGCTAACTATCGAAAACCCTACTAGGAAGTTACCGAGCGCTTAGGCGAAGCTAATACAAAGATCGAGGTTATCCCTTCTCGAGTCTAGGTTATAGACGAAAGAAGTAGAAAGGCTAGGTAGAGTAACGCGGATTAAGAGGCTTAATAGCTTCTATACTCGTAGAGTTTAAAAACTTAGCGTCGCTAGCTTTTCGCCGTCTCGAGGTTCTTATTAAATCCTACTATATATACAAAACCGCGTTAGTACTCTTTATCTAACTATAGAAGTCCGTAGGTTTTGCTAGTAGCTAACGCCTACGTTAGAAAGCTTCCCTAGTCTTAAGGCTCTTAAAATCAATACGGAGCGTAATCTACCGAAAGATAGTGTTATCTACTTGTTCGAGAAGAGCGACCCTTCTAGATATATAATATAGTCTAACTACTATTACCGAGGTCGAGCCCTTATACGGTAAGTATAAGCTAGAGTCGACTATAATCGCTAGATTAGAGAAGTCTCTATCTATTGGGGTAAAGTGTAAGTACTAGATATAGAGAAACATAAATAGGTTTAGCTTTAGAGAAATCTACTTAGACTATAGCGTAGTCCTTACTTCGATCGAGGACCTAAACCTATTATATTATTACGTTTATAGTCGAGAAGTATATAAATCTAAGGTTAAATTTAGTCCTAGCTACGTTTATATATAACTCCTCGACTATAATAGATATAATAATGCTATTGTAATACTAGCTCTAGCACTAGTACGAAATCGTGTATAATAGGGTAATATCGAACTAGCTCCTATATATACTTATATTCTCGGTTTAAGCTTCTCTTTATAGATAGTATTAGGTATAGCGATTTAACTATTTACTTTCCTATATCTATAGCGAGAGGTAGAGCGCGATAGAGCTCTCGATCCTCGTTAATATAGTAAAGCTAAACGAGTTACCTAATATATACGGTAGCCTCTATACCCTCGAATTGCCTATATAAAGTAGGACAACTATAAAGGACTACGTAACTAAGGAGACTACGCTTATTATTACTAAATTTAAACGCGCTTTAGAAAGACGTAGCTATAGCGAATAGCTACTACTACTATACTACTACTAAAATGAAATCTCTATAAGCCTACTATAACTAAGCCGCCTCGGCTTAAATAAATAGGAGGCTCTAAAGACGATACCTTACTAAAGAAACCTATATAATACGGTTAAAGGGATAGAAACAGAAACCTACGAATCCGTTAATAAAACTAAGAATATAGATATTTCCCTCTTAAAAGGCTAAAATATACTTCTACGTAACAAAGATAACTATTACTAAGCATTCCGAAGTTAAAAAGATCTTGAGATTAGAGCCTATATCTCGGATTTGAAATATTTACGCTTATAGAATCGATTAAAACTAATACTTCTAGCTACTTTAGCTAACCTCGAACCTCCTAACTCTCTACCGTTTTTTTAAAATTAGATTATAAACCTTAGGAATACCGCTACCTATCTCTACTACTAACGGCTATTTCACCGTAGTTATCGTAGTTAACGCCTAAGACGAATTAGCCGAACTAAGAACCTTAAGGTATATATACGCCTATTAAGACTACTACTACTACTACTACGACGATAACAAGAACGAGGAACGAGCTCCTCTACTTTATACTCTTCCTTTTCTGCTACTACTACTGCTATTACCTTATCCTATTATACTCCTACTTAGTAGCTTTTACTACTTAGATACGAGTATACCCTTCTCTCTCCTCTAAGTCCTCGCCGTAAAGAACCTAGAAGCGTAAAAGCTTTAATAGCTCGCGGACTTAGAGAGGAAGAGAAAGAGGTATATTAGATATAACGCTCGCGAACAATTGTCGTTTAAGTAGAGCGTAGGAAAGGAGCTAGTAAGGATAGTAAAAAGAAAAACTATAGGCTAAAGAGATTATAGCACGACCTATACGCCTCGAGTAGTTATATACTTAGACCGATTAGTATCCTTATTCTAGACGTTATCTATCGGTATAGAACGATATAAGCTACTAGTCTATATACGTAAGAACGAGAGGAAAGAGTAAAGGCTAAATTCGGCGCTAGAACTCGCGTAAACAACTAGACTAGTACTAGCTAATTAGATCCGACGAACTATTATAGACTAAGATGTTATACTTCGCGTAGTCTAACGAAGCACTACTTCTAGTAGCACGACTCTCGATCTATAACATTTCGCTTTTTGCCCTTCGCTATAAGCTCTTATAAATTAGTAGGATATCGATCCTAGTCCAAAGGTCTACTAATACTACACGTACTATTATACTCTTTAGCATGACTTAATAACTTTATCTACGCCTACCTCGGCTCGATATATTAGCTACGATTTAACGTAGCCTTCGCCTACTAATAGTAAAGTTATATAAGCCCGTTCTCTTAGTCTTCGATTTATCGACACTACTACTACTACTAGCATATTAGTCCTATCCGCTACGTAGCCTATATCTTCTATTCGTCTCGTTATATCGTATCCTATCGTGCTAATAAGATAAAAGTACTATATCCTTATTGTCTTCCTAGCGTAGAGACGTAGACTTAGTCTCTTCTAGCCTCGAGCTTACTCTAGCTCGTCTCGAAGCACGCTATTCCTATATCGTTATCCGACAGGGATCCTAAGTGCCTTATTATCGTCTTATTAAACCCGACTAAGCGGTAGGATATAACGCTTTCCTACAAAAGATATAGCTTATTAATAGAGTAAAGGAATAAGTTGAGCAATAATAGTATTATCTCCCTTAGCTAAAGCTTAGTATAGACAACGTAAACGTATACGAGGACAAAGACCTCGGTCAAAATCCACAACAAAGAGCTCTGTGAATTTACACCGAGTCTACGCTGTGACAAAGGCTAAGTCGATAAACAATATTTCTCTTGGTTTATACTTTACTTCGGACCCGACAGGCACCTGGCTTGTATAAAGTCGCATTTTCTTTGAAAGACCACTCGTCGCTCTTTTCCTCTCTTCTTCCTCCTTACTCAAAATAACTTACCTATTACCTAGCAATCTGTTTCTCTGCGAGACAGACCACACAAGACCTATTCACACGCATCCGGACCGACACGCGAACACACCAGACCTCGAAGAAATCGACGAGGTAGAACGACAAAGAAGCGGTCCGATACAGCGACACGCCCGCTGCACGACGACCATGTCCATGCACGGCGGATCTGCACCTACCCGATGTGGCGGGAATGCGCAAACAAGACATCATCTTTCCGGCTCCGACCATCTCGACCCAGTATTAAACAAAATAAACGACCTCACCGACACTCAATCCGCCAACATCGCTGAGGAGGACAACGAACTTGGTAAGCGCCTTGCTTGCAGCCTTGACGCCTCTCAGGATCTCATTGACAAAGCTTTGAAAAGTCTCAATACCGCTCCTGCCGACGCTGTCTCCGAGACCTCTTCTGTCATTTACACACCAGACTCGTCGCCGTCGTCGTCATTTTCAAGCACAGACAATCATGGCCTCACGCCCAGCGCTAATCGTCTAACGAACGGAGTTCTCGGGTTGGCAGAAGACACCCCAACAGCTTCCCGAACTTCCGAGATGGAGCGAGCGCTGCGGGAAGAACTCCAAAAGAAAGTATCCCGGATGCATCGAGTCACCGAAACGCAGGTTCTAGCGTACGTCAACAACGCTGACGCTCTGATTGGCGAGTACGAGCGCCTCGATGTTAAGGAGGAAAGTCTCGTTAAGCGTGAGCAAGACCTAGCACAGGCTCAGGAGACTATCCGGGAGCAGATGTCGAAGCTCGAGAATGTGCAGCTACGCGAGAGTGAGTTTGCTGTCGCCCAAGAGCAGGTTCAACAACAGCTTAACGAGGAGTCGGAGCTCAAGCGTAAGGCTTGGGAGAAGGTTTCTCAGGCCGAGAAAGATGTTCGACTTGGACGCGAGGAACTCGCGGAGACTGAGCAGCTGCTAAGCGAGGAACTGGCGACGACTACACAGAAGCTGACAGCCGCTTTGAACCAGTCGAAGGACCTCAAAGTCCAGAAGGAGATGCTTGTTCGAGACAAGATGACCGCCGCAGAAGGAGCCGAAATATCGAAGGAGAGAATCCGGGCTCTCGGTGAAGAAGTCCAGATTTTCGAAGCAGAAGCCGACATTCTCCGAGACCAGCTCCGCGATGCCCAGACTCAGGCAAAGAAGCAAGTCGAGGAGAGGCATACAGGGGAAGAGCACAAAGCCATCGTCGCCCGCCTCGAAGCACGGATAGTAGGACTATTCGCCAAGCTCCTCGGCACTCGCGCTCAAAATCGAAAGCTTCTCAGCGAAACCAACGACATCATCACCGGACTCATCCAAGCAGCCGACTCAGCCTCGACTTATCCTTGCATGCCGCCTCTTCCTCCAACTTTCTCTCTTTCGAACTTGGATATGGGAGCGCAGCGTCGAGGAGACAAGGGCCACTTCTTCCAGCTCTGCACGGCCTGGATCCAGGAGTGCGAAGAGAAGATCGAAACCTGGGAACAGCGTCGGCATGCCTGGAGTCAAAGCGCCCGAGACGAGCAGGAAGCTTTGGATGTGTGGCGAGGAGAATTGAGGAGTCAGAGACGGCGGCTGGCTGTGTTCAAGGAGACTTTGGCGAATATGGAGGCTGAGGGCTAGAGAGACAGGTGTAGCATGAGGTGCTGGGGGGAATGTGTTAGGCAAGGAGGTGTGAGCAGCATGATAACGAGACCATGACGACGATGATGATGGCGATGATCATCAAGACGACGATCAGCATGGCGTTCAGGCGTTATCAGAGTCATCCTGCATAGATTGGAGATAGGGAATCTGGGTCTCATAGAAGGTCTGGATTTACATAGAACACACGGAGATGTTGAGGGAGTACCAACTTCTCCTTTTCCATTTAAATCAGCGCTCGTATCGCTTCTTGTTGCCATCTTCTCACTCTCTCACTCTATTTCAACATGACGCTTTGCCTTCCAAAATCATGCTGAACCCGCCTGTGACATCCCATTCGGTGTCTTTGAAGTTTCGATCTTTGACATCACACTCGGTGTATGTACTACTTCAATTCTGCAAGTCTTGTTTCGATCCAATCGATCCCGACCAGAGCACTTTTACCATATCATCGACACCCCTGGTTGAGAGATGCACTAACAACTCAATGGAATATTCACATTTAGATAAAATTTCCTCACGCCAGAACCGGACCAGATAAATCGCCAGACGAGAATAGCGAAGCTTGACTTGGAAGATGAGGCTCAGGTGTTTCTCGACCGCTTTAGAGAGCGAGAGTGCAACAATTTCACATTCGGACTGTCTGACGAGCGCTTTCGAGAGCAGGAATCGAATTACACAGTCGTACAACATTCATAAAGTGCACAGCAATAGAGACGATCCGTGAGATCGTTCAACATCCGGAGGGGTCACGGGTGTCTCGTAATGGTGAAGAATATGTAGACGCCTCACATTCTGAATTCGGTCGGGACGCTGTCGAAAATCAAGCATGGGATGGATGTGTATTGAGTCCTCTTGGCAGGTTCTAGAATTTTGATACATATCTGCATAATCCTCGTCTCAAGCAGAGTGTGATTTCTGGAGAGGCGCGCCGCATCAAAGCCAGACTCAAGTAAGGCCAGCATTTGCTGAGGGAGAATCAGGTCCTTGGATTTGAACTAGGACCATCAGCAGTAATGCTGGCAATACCAGCATGCTCCGAGAACTGTGAATAAGGGTTCACGGCTTTCAATGAAAGAATATTCGTTCATGCATTCCAGTATACTCGTAGCGATCGTGATCAAGGATATTAGCTTGATGAAGAGGAGCTGACACGGTAGGGGAAAGGTTGTACAAAAGCCCAAAGTTCTCCGGGGGATATTGATATCTATTAGCGGGTGTATACACGTAGTACTCTCTTCTGCTGTCTCTGCGAAAGCTTAGTCCGTATTAGCAAGACCGAATTACCGAGAGGGAGTCAATGAAAACATCGAACACGCCAGAAAGCTGGACTCAAGAAAGGTTGAATTCAACCCTTGGCTTGGAACTGCGCCTACGAGCAGGAATGGCGCCAATAATGCGTTGCAGGAGATTATGGTATATCGATAGTCTATTCACCAAAGTTATGCGGCGGCTTGGCAGGATGGTTTTGGGAGCCAAGTACATTGGGTGTGTCCTTCACCGCATATTAGCGAACAAGCTCGCATAGTACTGAGGGTAGCTTTTAGGCGACTTCTAGGTGTTATTGAAGAAGCATCCAGGGATTGGCGTCCAGCGAGACCACCAGACATGGCAGACGAGAATCAGTCCACTCTTCGTATGTGCGCCTTGCCGCCTCCAATATAAGTAGAAACAAGTAGGAAAACCCCCGAAGATCGAAAGCAGTGGTATCGAACAGCCTCTCAGCTAAGCTCGGCGAATTGAACATACCCAAATATCGTTATCACGACTGGATCACATGGCGACATGATCGGACGCCGCTTTCCTATGAGCGTTAGGAAGAATGAAAGACGGCGTAAGAAGGGGGATGTCCTTCGCATCCTCAGAGTCTGCAAGGACTGGATGATTGCTTCTGCGAATTCCCAGAAAGGCGGCAAAGTCTCTTAAGACATTGGACAGCGGTCCTCATGGAAGCGGTAAAGCATCACTTTGGTCATCACGAGTACTGTATTGGAGGCCTGTCAAGCAGATGTAGAATGAACTAAGCAGTGGGTATGTATCGGCATAGCATGGGCGGTTTAGAAGCGAGTGCTGATCAGTCCTCGTCAGCCACACCTCATCTTTGGGTGAGAATGCACATACATATCCTCAAAGCCGTTCACTCCACCTGGAGTGGGCGCACCGAAGCAGAGCAGGCGATTTATCCCCTTACCAGTGTCTGAGTCCCATTCGAATACATCTCCCTGAGCTCCGCCGTCGCCCAGAGGGCGACGGCATCTTCCAGATTTCACTGGCGGTTGATGACGAGCTGCAGCTTAGCCACCTGATTTCGTTTCCCCTCAGGATATCATTCCAGAGGTAGAGCAAGGCGAAGCCGATTAATGAGATCTCTTTGGTGACGAGGACGAAGACTTTACAACATCGATAGCCAGCGACAGCGAATCATGACTGGTGCTCTAGGTTCGAAAGCGATGTATGTATGGAGCATCATAACTAAGCAACAAGACCTAGACGATGAGCACGATGCAAAGTCAGCGGTATTGACAACGATAGCGATAAAGAGGATGTTGGCATCGATGATGGCAAGGCGACCAGTGCGACTCTCCATCGGAATCGGAGGACGATAGCGAAGAAGGCAAGGTGATGCTCCGAGTCAGCAGAACAACTGGCTCAGTGGCAGCAGAATGTCCTCGTCTTCGTCGTCCTCGTGGCCAAGTGAAAGCCTTTGAATGAACACCACCGTCGTCCAACGACTGCCTCCAAAGTCTTTGAGATGCAAGGAAGAAGGACCTTTCTCTTTCTTCCAAAAAAAAGGGCTTCTGAGAAGGAATACCGGGCACACGCGGTCGCTTTAAGACCGAGATCGAAAGCCGAGTGAGCGCACTCTAGCGTTGCGGAGAGGAGCTAGGGATCAACGTGAAGAAGCTGCGAGATGGAGCTGAAGTCGTTGGAATGGAAGTCCTTTCTTCGTGGAGAGTAATGATTAGGCTCGTTCGTTGTATGGAAACCATAAACATGCCCGGCTCTTACAGATACCAGTGCTGAGATCCAGTGGGTCATTTTATCGCGCTTTGCATTTGCATCGGTCTGTTCTGGGTAAGTATCGCACCTTCCCCAGAAGATTTTACCATAACGTCGCGAATCTCGAGATTCAATCAAATCAACCTCTTTCGCAAGCCTCCAAGTAATCATACGGGTACTCTCACCAGACGGCCGTATCAGGAACATAACGACTTGCATATGACTCAAATTTGGTGACCGATCCCAAAACTTTGAAGCCCTGCTTTTTTTTCTGACAACGAAGAGAGTGAGATTGAAGCCGCGACATTTTGGGAAAAGTGGCAGTCGTACACTGCGGCAAGGACTGAATCGACATGCTCTCAGAGAGACAAAGTTGGGTAGGAGTCGAACCGCAACGATACCAGTAGTGCCACGTTCGAATATTGCCACTCAAGGTGAAAGCCGAAATGTACACTCGTGCATCGACTACGACGCAGGGCCATGAATTTTTCTGCATCCGACGCTCCAACAAACCAATATTGTTGGTAACCGGATGCGAATGGCAAGATGTGATAGACGTATGCTCCTCCTGCATCTTTCTGAATCACAGATGCATAAGATCCAGGGGCGCTTCTTACCACCTTTCAGCTTTCGTCGGCACTAAGAAGCAAGGGACATGATCGCCGTGGCTGATAAGCATTATCCGCAGATGTCAAGGACTTTCCGCAATAGCTTGGGCAGGGCTTGTGTATATATCACTACGATCTCATCGCGCGCGGTGCATACATCCGATGGCTTTGATCGAGCGAGTCTGGAAGTATTTGTGATGTAGGAGGAAAGAAAGAGGAGGTTTGCAGGTTTGTCAGTATCAAAGTTGGCTCGATCGAACTCCAGAAGAGAAGATATGGACCGCTCGAGAATCCAAGACAGCAGATCGGTCAGATCCCATGATATAGTAGAATTATGCAATGAACGCGTTGACAAAGACGTCCTTCGAGTCCCAAACGGATAAGCTCCGTCATGTCCGCGATAGGTATAAGCCGACAGTGATATGGTAACAACCCGACTTCTCACCCCAGCAGTACAATCTGGTAAGGAAGGGAGCATCACCCCTTCGTCGCCTCGGAACATGCATCCAGAAGCGCTATCAAATCAGTCAAAATGCCAATCGCTCCGTCGATTTCCTCATGCTGCACTAATTTGTTGACTTCTTGGTGCGCAGAAGCGATGGCTGGCAGGAGGAGCGACGCCACTACCGGACTTGGAGAAGTCGGCGCCATGCTATAGCTGTTGCCAGGAGATGGTATGTCTGTTGGCAGCAGCGACTGAGAGGTGGGCTTGTTGGGAGGAATTGGAGGCGGCGCAGTGATCGTATCGCGCAGTGCAGCTGAAAGAGGTTGTCGTGATTCGTGTTGGGCTGTAGGAGCAAGCAATCCTTTGTGCTGATGCTGGCTGCGGCTGAGCTCTTGCTTGAGAGAAGTTTGCGCCGTTGGGGTCTCAGGCGATTCGTGGATCGCTTCAAGGTTGGCAGGTTGTGGAACAGCTTGCTTTGGTCCGCCGAAAGTGGTAACAGTAGCGCTCGACTCTCGGCCACCACGACCAAACTCCTGCTCGATCAGGCTTCGGTGCATTTCGGGGCTGTAATGGGAATTTTCGGCCTTGTGTTTCCGATGGGAGCTGAGCTGGTGCAACAGCTGGTTGGTTGCAACGTCCCTTGGAAAGTCCCGGTTGACGTCGTCTTCGTCGTTATCCTCGGCAGGAAAGCCGTCGTTGTGGCTGAAATCGGGACGAACAGGGTGGGAAGTCAAGTGACAATCAGCACCGACCTTCACACCTGGCACCGTTGACGCTGGCGGACAATTCTCGTTGGCCGTAGGCATGGAAGTGGCACAGTAGGTCGAGACGCAATGATGTGAGGGCGGCTGACGAGCTTGGGATTGTGGTGGCTGCAGCAGACTGTCGATGCCATACACTGAGGATTGGAATGGCATGAAGGATTGCTGAGGCTCGGCCATTGACACATCCAGCAAATTGTCGTAGTTGACGGCGACCGGGAGATCCGTAGAGGGTTGCTTGACGGTATGTGGGACAGGCGGGGAGGATTGCTGAGGCTCGGCCATTGTTATGTCCAGCAGATCGTGCGCAAAATTTGTGTCGTGGCAATTCCGACTGACAGCCAGATCCGATTCGGCCATGGAGGCATCTAGCAAAGCCTTAGTGCGCATCTGCTGAGTGGGATGCTTCATAGTGGGGAAAGTCCTTAGGATCCAGGCGACAAGCTTCTGACGATTGCTACGCTCGTCATTGTGATTATACCAGTCCAGTGAGCGATAGAGGTCGTTAAGTTGCGAAGCAGTTAGGTCGACGAGATACTGGAGGCGCAATTTGTCGAAGAGCATGGATTCAATTATGGGCCTTGCGACCTGGTAGTCAAGCGCACCACGAGGCATTCTGCCCGCCGTACGTGGGAGAAGTCAAAGGGCTTGACGATTGTGCTTCCAGGCTTTTTGCATGTGAGTGGGAGGAGGACGAGAGAAGATTGAGAAGGTGAGAGAAGCAGTAGTCGTTTACAGAGCGGAGCAGTCCAGCACGCACGCAAGGCTCTCCAATCATTTCCGCATAGAGAGCAGCAGCAGTCGACGATATGACCTTTGTGGACGGGCGCATTTGATATTGCGGGTGATCTGCGAGGACCCGCAAGATCGCAAGCAACGCGCTCGGGGAGTCGAGGCGTGGTCGAAATGTTACAATTTGCCCACCGTCCGTCTCGGTCTGTGCTCGGACGGCTCAATGCCCAACGTGACGTGTCTCCGCTATCGTCTCTTGAGGGCTCCGCTGCTCTTGGGCGCTCTCGATGGTGTCACTCCATCCTCCTTCACGAGCTTGCGCTCCACGGCGCTCTTCTTCGACGCCTGAGGCGCCTTTCGCGCCGCGGATCTCGGCGTCGGCGTCGGCGTTGTCGGCCAAAGGCTCAGACCCATGGCGCGTGGGTGAACCGGTGAGGTGGACGGTACTTGGGGCGCTTGCTGCAGGACTGCGCGCAGCCCATTCGCGATGGGGTGATTGTGTTGGATACCAGATGGTGCTGGCAGCGTGGTGGTGCTTTGATTTGACCGTGGCTGGCCTAACTTGAAATGGCAGATGTCCAGACCCTCGGGATCGAATTAGCGCGCTAAGAGAGCCCTTTTTGGGACTGCACGTGTACACATACCTCCAATAGAGCGGAGTCTGATCTTTAGGGTTCAGCGCTTGCCTCGCCGCCTCTGCTTTATTTGCACCTCCGAGACACTCTCCCCTCCCTTTCGTACCCATTGATCGCCATCCTCGTTGTATCAGCTTCAGCCTCATCTCTGCGTCTCAGTAGCCGCCATTGTTACATCAACATGCCAGTATTTGCGGCAAGCGAAACGTCGCCGCCGCCGCCGCCGCCACCTTCCGAAGCTCCAGAACCGAGGCGAATCTTTGCGTTTGCGCGCTCAAAGGATACCCGCTGGCGAACGGCGCTGGGAGGCTTGGCCCAATGAGACAGAAGAGATGAGATGCACCCGCGCGTGCAGATCGTCAATCTGTCACAGACAGTGGTGCAAGGTCCAGTGAGCACGCATCTGCGGCAAAGCAAGACAGCGTGAAGAGAAGAGATCGCGTGTCACCAGGTGCCTCCAGCACCCGCCTAGCGATGGCTCTGCCTACAGGGTGCAGATGTGACCAGATGGTCGGTTTCATTCCTGCAATGACATACCGTGTGGTGGGGCATGGCGGGGCTTGGATATGATCCTACTTTGCTTCGCCTTGCGGACTTGTGAAGTCGCAGTCATCCCGTCGCTATACAAACGACGCGCTGCTCAGCAACCAGCAGGTCAATGTTAAGGTGAGTGCATTTGCATTGCGGCAAATGCCCCACTGTCCAGTGCGTCGCCTCTCTTTGTGTATTTTCTTCACTGTTCCCGTACTGTGCCTGCAGAACATTGACGTTCCACGACGCTGCATCATCGGATGACGAGACGCTTCGTATATGCACACCTCAGTCGTTGTCAGCGATGTTTCCAGACGTCGCACTTGACGCATCCCAAGCGTCCGTTGTTGAGGAGACACAATTTTCGTATGGCATGATACCGCAGCAGTCTGATTACCTGCACTTTTCACAGCAGCAAATCCCCTTCGACCTGTCACAGCAAAACACTGCACCGCATCAAGATTTTGGCTCGGATTCGTTGCATCCACCACAAGGACTGCCACCACCACCCCTACCGTCGTATCAACAGCTGCCTTCGTCAAATCAACATCAGCAGCAGCATTCATGGCTTCAGCTTGGCGAGTCGGCTGTTATCATCATGCCACCCATGCCACTGGAGCATGACTTTGCAACGAAGATGATTCAACCCGCCATACCATTGTATAGCCCCTTGCATCAGCCGGTGTTTCTGTCTTCTACACCATTGGACGTCTTTTCACAGCATGTGCCATCGAACCAGCAACAAGCTGTTCTTCCTTCGACGCCACTGAACAACAACGTCCTGTCCTCGCAGCAGCCAGTCATGCCCGCTACTGCGCAGTTGTTCTCGCAGCAGCAAAATCAGCACAGTTTGCCAATCTCCTGTTCGTCTCCCTGCCCTCCTCGCACTGTCCTCTTGGACCACATCCCACAGCACTTACCTCCGCCTCCCAATTTCCTGCCATCAACATCATCCCCAACGACTCCTTTGACTCCACAGATCCCGTCTGCCTCACCTTCGCCCCCATGTTGCCCGGCGCCACCGGCGCCACCACCATCACCAACCCCAACCCAACCACGATTCACGCGCCGCCATCGCAGCACTCGCGTATTGAAGAGGACAATATCCCAATCACCGCTCCATGACAACATCTTTTTCCACGAGCAACAACAACAACAACAACAACAACAACAACAACAACAACAACAACAAGCCATCCTCCTATTCCGATGGTAGCCGTGGGGCAGGTGGTAGTGGTAGCAACAAGACGATGCAAACTTATCAATTCGTACACGCCACGCCTGATTTGCATGGACTCTTCTTTGAGAGGCGCTTGAGTTCGGCGAGGCGGGCGAGATTGTATGATGAGGTGGTGATTATGAAGGTTGGTGGGAGTCGTGGTGCGAGTCGAGGTGCTGGGGATGCTGGGGATGCGGGCGTCGGGATTGCTGGGTGTGCTGGGGTGGGGCAGGACGTTTGAGGTGAGGACTTTCATGGAGGTTTGAGGGAACAGGAAATGGGGAAAGGGTCACTCATAGTCTCTGCAGTGATTGATAGTCATTTGATGCATGTAGTTCAATACGGTGATGTGGTGTTCCCCGAGAGAAAGAGAGAGAGAGCGCTTTCGTTTCGATTGAAAGAGATTTTCAAGCATCAGTACGAAAACAATATATGCTGTTGTTCGGGGAGAGTCGAAATCCTCTTCGTCTTCCCACCCATTTATCCATCCATCCACATCTTTGTGAAGTCATCTCGTATTCATCTTTTTACCACCATCATTATCATCACGAAAGAAAAAATGCCATCGACCTCTGCCGCTCACTTGCTCGCCGTGATGCTTTCCGCTTTCCCGCCGCCGAGTCTGTGAATACAAAATTTCCTCCCTTGTCTCACACATCATCATCCTTCCAAGAAAACGAAATCCGGAGCTTCAATCTCCATCACCTCCGCCACACCACTCGCCCGAACGCTTTCATACAAATCATCAAACGCAGCCCTCGGTTCCACATCCACATCCTTCAGTGGATCCCCTTTGCTTCCGCTGCCGCTGGCGACTTTCAAGCCATATCCTCGGCGTATGACTCTGCCTCCCCTGGTCCAACCACGCAATTCGGCGTCAGCGACTTCCAACCAGCGTTTCTTCTCCTGTCGCTCACCACGCCACTGCAGACGGTTCTTCTTCTTCTTCTTTGTTGTGGTGGTGGGAGGGAGCAATTCCCCACAAACCATCAGTGCGGTCTTGCGGTGTACGTCTGCAGCTGACAAGCGGGCTTTGATCTTCGCCAACCTCCGATTGATGATGGTGGCCAGCTTGCCGTCGGGGATGTCGGCAAGCGCTCCGCGGGGAAGAGTCGAGGGAAGTTCCGGCAGGTAGTCTGGAAGAAGAGAAGGCGGGGTGGGGAATTGTGAGATGGCGTTGCAGAGTCGGGGAATTTGATTGATGGCGGGCTGTAGGTGCTGCGAGAAGATTTCGTCCATGTCTTGCCGGATTTCGATGGAAGGGGAAGTGAGGAGGAGACTGAGTGGCCAGATGGTCCAAGCGAAGTACGGCCGGATGAAGGTGCAATAGATCAGAGTGGAAATCCAATGTCTGGTGGCGATGTCCTGGCATGGGTAGGAGAAGGGGATATTTGCATGCCAGAAGATCGTTGCGTCGACTTCGTGAGCCTGCATGTCGTTTTCGTACTCCTGTGCGCTGACTTGGTACAAGGCAGATACGAGGTGCATTAGAGGCTGACTGAGATTGTGATTGATCGATTCGAGTTGCTGTATCGCATTGATGTACCGTGCCAGGTCGCTCTTGAGGGAAAAGAAGCTCTCTGCATCCCATTCGACGATGAAATTCTTGTCAATGTGGCCAG
This sequence comes from Microcyclosporella mali, assembly GCA_002785985.1. NCBI lineage: Eukaryota > Fungi > Ascomycota > Dothideomycetes > Mycosphaerellales > Mycosphaerellaceae > Microcyclosporella > Microcyclosporella mali. The sequence goes on along the minus strand of NHNU01000025.1, from coordinate 242,276 downwards.
GCTCCAGGGTGAACGGACAGCTGCGACTGTGCAGATCGCCGTGGCTGTAATAGTTATGTCCAGATGAGGTATCGGTATAGACGTGGTGGAGAATGACCTCGAGATCACAGTAGTTCCCGACAGCGTCGTAAAAGGGCTGGCGCAATTGGTACAGAAGGTCGGCGCCGTGCAGGAGAGAGTGCGCAGCAGCAAAAGGAGAGTGGCGCGCAAAGGTATGATCCGAGAGGGTGTGAGCAAGGTCGTAGAGTGGATCGTATGTCTGCGGACCACCATGCAGAACGGCATCTCGCTCGAATTGATGGGCGATGTAGACGGTGGAGGCGGCAACAATCAGCGTAACAATAACGGCCATGGCGGATTGGCGGAGTTCTCGGCGCCATGCTTGACGGAGGACATAGCATCTTAACAACGGGCCGAGCAGAAGCCAGAGAGTGGCGATGGTGATGCTCCAGCGGGAAGTGATATGGCAAGGCCAAGTGAAGCAGATGAGCAATGGGACGGCGTAAGCCATGAATCGTTCGAAGTGTGCTGATTTGGCCCGTCTCGGTATGCTTCTCCAGATGCGCCGACAGGCCGGGACATGCATGCGCTTGCTCTTTGCATCGGATATGATCAGATGCAAGAACATGTATGCGGGAACGATGAAGCACCACAAGACGCAGAGGGTCAGGAGGAGAGCGTTGGCAGTTGAAGTGCACTCGCACGTGCCGAGTGTATCGATATGGTCATGAGGCATACCGGCGTTGTTGTAGTATGACTTTCTTTCCCTCTGATGATATATATGGTTGGCGTGGCCACCAGATGGCGGTGGAATGCGGATGCTGAGTTGTTTGCCCACCAAACAAACAGACCTCAGTCGCCGCTCCTTTCTGCCTGCACCGCAGCTGGACGCACAGCCGCATACATGCATGCACACATCGTGGCGTCCTGAGAAAGAGCAGCTGGAAGAATCAATATCAAGCGAGACAGTACTTATGTACGGCACAACAATGCGTGTATGACGAGCAGGAGATGCGCAAGAATGGTGCAGACTCGAGCCATGGCCCAGCTTGGCAAGAGTGCCTCAGGCCGCAGTCTGACCGACTTCGGCTCGACTATCCCCACCACCACGACCACCACGACCACCACCACCAAAGCCTCAACTCCACCGCAGCAGCGTTCTCAATCATTCACCAGGTCCGACAATCCAGCAGCAGTGGGAGTGCGACACCCCTCTCCCATCCAACACCCTTCTCCTATCCAACACCCCTCTCCTATCCAACACGGCCGCCCTGACGACGACCACGACGACGACGACACCGACGACGACGACGACGACACCGATGATGACGACGACGACGACGACACCGATGATGATGACGATGACGACGATAACGTCGACCATCACCACCAGCGCCGCCGCAGCCGCCGCCCTGCAATTACATTTCATCGACCAGCATGGCACACTTGGCTCTTCATCGTCGCACTCATCCTCCTGCCCGGCGCCCTCGTCCCTACCCCTCGAAACTCAGACTCGCAAGATGTCCTCGCCCTGACCCCGGCTCCTCCCTGCCACGTGCTCCACAATCCTAACAGCATCATCCCATGCTGCTACTACCAAGACATCTCAAAGCTCCTCACCAGGTGGCATGGCGTGAAGGATGTGGATCGGAGCGTCATGGCCGACCGCATACTCGTCGTCCCTTTACTGCCAAACCTGAAGCATGAGAAGGACATACAAAGTCGCCTACAAGACGTGGCTGCCACTCTGAAAGAGGCTCGCCAGCGAGCGCACTCCCTGAACACGGACATTCCGAGACATGAGATTTACACTCCGAATGTCTTTCACCGCTCTACCTCTCTGCTTCCACTCTGCTACCGAGAGGGCAAGGATATGTCAACGCTACAACGATGGCAGTGTGCGAGAGGAGACATCAAGAGACCGCATCTGGCTGACTTTCTGCCGCATGTCATCCTGGCATGGACTGAGGCTACGGAGCTGCAGCAACGGGATGCGATGGAGCAGAGAGGCGAAGTTGATGAGTTGGTAGACGTGTTGGACGTACTCGAGCAGAGCATCAATATTGCAGCCCAAGCTGTCGCCGACAAGTACCAGAATATCACTATGCTGCAGACGAACCACAATCGCAGCAATTCGGTCGAGGCAGCGATCAACGTCGATGAACAAAAGACCGGTGACTTGGACATGATCATTCTCTTCCTTCGTCGTGCACAATTTCGGCAGCTGATGCTCTCTGCGACGGTGTATGTGCATTCCGCTCGTCTCAGCGCGGCCATCAAACATTCGGCCGAGCTGCAAGCCAGGTGCGTGTGGAAGTTCAGACCTGACGTTACAATCATATGTCCGAGACGTTGCTGACTTCTTGGCAGGCTCTCATCACAAGCTTGGTCACATCTCTTACCGTGCCTTTGCACTACTTCGCTCCACAGCCTGCCGAGGACGTTTTTTGATCTAGCTCACCTGGTATATACAACCTCACGTTTCGGGATTGTCACTGCATGCGTAAACATCGATGTGCTGACGCCAATCTATAGGTCCGAACTTGCCCAGAGCTGCGAGACCAGCCTGACCTCAACATTATGGAAATGATACATAGTTGGCGAAATGCTCTACGTTTTGGCAGAACCGAGACCTTCCCAACTTATGCCGAAATGCTCAAGAATGCCACCAGCCTCGCCAAACGAACCTGGACTGTCTCGCGATTCGAACACTGCATCGACGAGGTCTACGAAGTGTCATGGAAGTGCGTCGGCTCGAGTGACTGCAGAACATCACCACCACCGTCCTTTGCCCCTGTTCCAGATCCAAAAGGTGTCGGATGCAGTACGCACCCTGACAAGTTCATGCGAGATTGGCTTAACAGTAGCGGAGAAGGAGGAAAGCTGGATATGGCGCTTCGGCCGGAGGCGGCTCTGTTACTTCCAACTATGCGCGGCGAGCTCGACATTTCGCGGAGACCATGGCAGTATTGCGCTGGCAGCCCATCCTATCGTCGATACTTGCCGCTGTGGTGGCTGAGATATTGTCTTATGAGGGGCTGGTGGACTTGTGAGATGCGGGAGATTTTGAGGTTGGGGAAGGAGAGTAAGGAGTGTGGTTGATGAGGTCTGAGGTTTTTTGATTGGGAAGTTGGAATTGCTATCTTGGATGGGGTGGGAGGATAGCATCGATAAATATTGACGACTGATGCGTGAGAGCCGTGGCTGGCAGTGTGTGTTGCGTTACTCACACGTCTCGGTGTTGAATCTGTGCTCATTTGTCTGGAGACTGTGTCATCGATCTCTTTGGTCTGTCCCTCTTTGGGCTGAACGTCATTCATACACTTCGGCTGTACGTCGTTCATATGGGTGAATACCGGTGATGTGACTCGTTACTTGTCTTATTTGCTCTGCAGGTCTCAATGGTGCAGCTTCTGCTATCTGCAGGTTTGAAACGAACAACTTTGACGACCTACGACGAATGATAAGAGAGTGCGGATCGATATCTTGCTGCAGTTCTGGAACCGCATATTGAGGCTACCGAGACGATGCAGAGAGGGAGAGGTGATATAGTACATGTAAGTATGAGAGGGCTCTGTTGCGGCTCCAGACGCGCCGGTGAATCTGGGAGAAGAGTCTCCTCACACCGTGTACCCGTGCTGTCCTCCTTATAAAGGTAACGTACGTGTCTGGGTTGTCGCTCGCATCTGTGAGTCCTCGTGCAGATACCGGGCTCTGCCCACATATCTGAGTCCTCGCTGACGTGACTGGATCATAACTTAGATGCCTGGGCTGCTACCACGATGTCTGCGTCTCCGTCGGCATGTCTGGACTCTTGCTGCCATCTCTGGGCTGCTGCTTGGATATTTGTAGTCTACTCATATATGTGGGTCTATACTTACATTTCTGTGTGCTTCTCTTCGTTCTCGGGCTCTCGCTCATTGCCAACGACCACGACAGGGAAGCTCTGTATGATGCATCACTGGCTGTCCGACTAGAGATCCGCGTGATATCTGGAATTCCTGATTGGCAAGGCCAATGAGGATGCGCGGCCCGGTGTAGACGTTGGAGTCAGCTGCGCTGAGCTCCTCGGCGTCTCTCTTTCATCCACACAACTCCAAGCGCGCCGGCAGCGGGGTCATCACTTCTGGCGCGAAACGCTACAGCAGGACGCTGACATCTTTTTGTGTCGCGGACTCTGCGAGCATCACAGATGACGAGCATGGTAGGGACCACGAGAAGCTGAGGATCATTAGGAGCATGTGAAACATAAATGATCGGGAATACGTTAGACCGGCCCGGGGCTCGGCACATCAGCCTCCTCTTATCAGCCTCCTGGGTGTCCGCTGCTCTCCATACCATACTTCGAAGTCCAAGCAGCAGCGCTGTTCTCTCAGACTCTGTGGTCTATCCTTCGTTCTCCGCTGTTCGTCTCACAATGACCGCCTAGGCTTACTACTGGGCGCAGGCACGCGTGCAAATATCAGCGCTGTATCGAGTGATCTTCATTGCCGAGATCTCGGGATTCGCCAAAGTCGAAAACAGCGGCATCATCGAATATCTCCTGCAAGACCCTGTGCTCTGCAGGTCCCTTGGTCACGAGCTATCGGGGCAATCATATCCTGCGCAAATCGTGCGCTGTGGCGGTCTGCGTGATTTGACCGGGTGACGCAGAGGCACCCTCGACGCAATAGCCTGGTACTTCTACAGCCTAATGGGCAAAGTGATCAGCGACCGCACCGCCTGGAAAGCATCGCGCACGGCTGAGTTCAGTCGCAAGTTCCCAAGAAGCAGAATGGTAGAGGAAAGGCACGCCGTTGTGGCAAATGCCTGGCAGGACTTTCAAGCTAGGAAGGAATTGCTTGTTTTGAGGCTGTCGAGCTAGTACACGACAGACCTACGATCCGCGGAGTGAATCACTGGACATCAGCACGAATGGACACACAATTTCCTTGCCAAGGTGAAGTGGGTGAGGTCTGACGAGGTGCAAGCTGGAATACAAATTGAATTAACGAGGAGGTGCCATCGTCCCGGCGAAACACGCTGCATACCAGACTCCTTCCCGCTGATTTCAGTCCAGTCGGTGAAGATTCAGAACAACACAAAAGTCCCCTGTCAGCCCGTTGGCATGACCGTCTTCACGCCAACGATCTTGGTCTCGGTCGTGTAGACCTGTCCGACTCTGATCCTGCCGGCGACTGTGGTCACCTGGGCGTGCATGGCGTAGGTGTACGTACTGTATACGTACTCGCGGGTGGTTGTGTCGACGACGGTAGTAGTTGAAGAATCTTTGCTGTGTCGAGCTTCTGGCGACGACGACCCACCAAGCAAGATCTTCCGCAGGCCGAAAGCCAGGACGAGGAACATCAACAAGACAATCCCGGCACCGAGAGTCGTGGAAGTGGAATGTAAAACCCAATCGATGCACCGCTGCTTCCAGGTCATCTTGGTGGTAACGCCACGGCACTTTGTGCATCTCTGCGCACGGCGGATCGGGGTGCGCCAGTCTGCAATGCGTCCATTACTGGTAACAAACAGGTCGATGTGCTTGTATCTGCCGCAGCCGGCAAAGCAGCGCTGCTGTAGAGTCCAGCGATATGGTGTAAGGTTAGGAGGTGGATTGGCGTCCTCTGCTTGTGGGTTGCGGTTGATGCCAACGAAGGCCTGGATAAGGCTGACAAGTGGATGAATCTGATATGTGGTCCCTCGAGAGCTGGGCAAAGTAGTGAGGCTTGTTCGTTGTTGTCCGACTCTCGGCGTTCGCAAGGTTGGGCTGACTTGTTCGCAGGGCATTGGGGAGACTTGACGTGAGAACACAGTTCCCACGGACAACGATGGACGACGAAAATCAATTTTCTCTCCTCGCCGCTTCGTGTAATTCACACTGTCATCAATTGGTGGTGAAGCATGGGTGGAAGGAAAGCGGGATTGATCACATTCTCCTTGTTTCTGGAACATGCACGGCACGTTTGCTCAGGATGCGGCGGGACGAAAACGAGCAGGCCAAAGCGTTAGGATGCATCATGGAGCGGCTGTCGGCAGGCTCGATGATACACTTGATCGTGGACTTCCACACTCGAAGGTAGGCGATCTCAAATGGCGCCGACGTTGTTGATGCATAGAATAGGTCTGATGGCGAAAGCGTCAAAGAAGCCACCACCATCTCCATAGCTGCCAACCCAGTGAGTGCCATATTCGATGACATTGGGGACCGTATTATCCTCTGCAACAGCTCGGGCGTCAACCCCATGAAAGTCGCACAGGAGACTAGCTGGATTCTGGGTCTGTGTTGCAGCGCAAAGCTCCCCTGCAGGAGTAGCGGGACCAGCGTGGCCCTGGCATCACTGCAGACTTGACCGCTCACAGAACGTTCCCCTGCCTCTTCCACTCGTATATTGCCGTTCGCTCTTCTCCTCAGCGCTCGGTCGCTGTATGAGATCGTTTGCTCTTTGCCTGCATTCCTCTTCGTACTTTCGCCGACTTCGCCATCTTGAGGCGCCATCGTTCAGCGCCGGCTTTCCGTCCGCATCGGTACAGTAAGCTCTCCAATCATGTCAGTCAATTGTATATCCAATTCGAGTTGTTCTGATCTGCGCAGAACGCTGATGATCTATAGTGACTACGAGTCAGTGATCGTCTGGCTGCGGCTTATCCCACGGCACGCTATCTAATTCCCCACACGACGAAAGGTCACAGATTGCTCATGGCGCCCAACTTTCCACAACACGACAGCGAGCATGATCCCATGAACGTCGCGCTCAACGGTACTGTAGCTCTCTTGGAGCAATTGAGCTTCAACGAAAACTATCGTGCTGCGAGAGATGTGGGAGAGGAAGTGCATCGACGAGACAAGCTCGACACGACGAAGACAAGCAACGAGAGCGCCAGGAAGCACTCAGGCGGGTCGACTGAGAAGCCTGAGCCCGACTCTACCAGTTCTTCTGGTGGGGTCGGACCATCCAAGAGTCATGCTGCACCACTAACGATTGAAGCTGGAATCGATACCATGTCCTCCTGGTCCCCACGCTCGGCGTCGCCGCGCCTGAAGGATGAGTTTGGGTCTCAGTATCGTCCTCTACCGCAACTCCCACAGCTGCCAATGCCCCTGGCAAACATCAGTCAAGTCCATGCGACCGAGCAACCATCTCCCGCTGCTGCTCCCACTATGATGCAGACAAGTAAGTCCGCTGCTCCCTCCAACGCAGAAGAAGCATTGTGTTGAACTTCTTTGTCCTGGCAGCTTACACGCGCATGCGAGACAACGAACGTGAACGAAACTCGGCACGGGACAACGCCAACGCAGCGAAACATGCCTCGTCGAAGGCTTTTCCCATCTCTACTCCCATGTCCGTACCTGCTAGGACACAGCCCGACAACCGGCGCCTGTCAGCACACTCTCGCCATGGGCTGCATTCCACGCCGCCGACCCGGCCTGTAATCATACGCCCTGATCACCTACCACCCAATCAGTCCGATATCGCCCACGTATTGGACTTGGAGATCGATCGTGACGGCCTCACAGGAGAAGGTCAGATCAAGAGACAACAGGGATTGTTCTCGCTGAACCATATGTACGAGCGGGATGGGCAGCAGATTTCGCCGACGAAGAAGGTGCAGTCACCGGAGACAAGACGTCACACATTCTCATATCCTAATCTGGAAAATTTGTCTGCGACTGAGAAGTCGTCTTGGAATGATGAGACGGAGAAGAAGCCTACGTATAAAGCACCTACCGTCAAGGACGAGGACGATGAGGACGATGAGGACGACGAGGGCATGGATGCCAAGTATATGAGATGAAGTATTCATGAGGCGGTACACTGGGACTTCTCGAGTATTGAGCACCGTTCACTCCTCCACACTCTGTTCTATCGCACTGGGCTGTCTTTAGAAGTCGGCCCATACTGTCTCGCAACTCAACCCCAACGTCATCAACATCCCCTCCTCTATGCTCTAATTTCATGCATATGGTATGATGAAAACGAAGTCATGACCCTATTTTTCTTCCTGAAATCCCTTCTAGGCTTTCGCGGGATCTTCTATCAGACATCACAAACACGATGGTACCTCCTCGGCAGCCGGCCTTCGCTCCTCCCAAACCCAGTATTCTACTTAGTATCTGACAATCCAATATCAATCAACTGCGCAACGAAGCATACTTTGTACGCTTTGCTTTTGTGCGAAACTTCCCAATTCCAAATGTTTTGCCATTTCGGTCTCGTCCCGTGACTCTCGTCATGACTTTCGCCAAAACTCGACAGACAAACGACGACGACAAAGCTCGGTATACCAACCAGTCACGCAATTCAGCTTCCCTTACTTGCCACTCTTTTTCTTTAGTGGTAGTCAGTGGCCATTTTCAATTGAATCCCGTACATCATCTTCGTACATTCGTCGAACATTCGGCTCGCTGTCCCGAAGAGGAAAAAGAGGGAAAGGGAACATCTCCAATTCTTCCTCGACCGTCGCATGAAACGACTCTAACCCTCGCTGACTCTCCCCATCATCGTATCTCTCAATGTGAATGCGACAGTCTTGTGTTGGCGGGAACACTTATTAGTACAATACCTTTCGGCTTTTCGTGCGCTCGTACCCAATTCTTTATGGACTTCCCATCAACTATCAGAATTCCTTATGAACTGTATATGAAAATTCTCTCACCATCCATTTAGCAACTCATACGTCAATCAATCTGTCGCTTAGCCAATCAACCACATTCATCAGCATCGGTCAATCGATCTTCGTCCAGACCAATGTGGCCCTCTTTTCCCGATTGCGCGTTTGAACCCCTGGGTACATTTCCCCATCGCTTGCCGACAGTGTATAGGTATCTTACCAAATTTGTCGATCAACGTCTAGATAACAACAACCTTTTGGCATCATCGTCGAGAGAAAAGAAGAACAAAATTGGCACATCTCTTCTCAGAATCGACGAATGCATGCATTGGAAATTAAATCTCGTACCTTTTGGTCGCTCGGGTTTGTCATGGTCAAAGCTGTAGAGATCGAAGAGGCATGCTATCTAACGTCCTGTCTTTCCCCTTCCTTCGATGCTCCTCCGTTCCTCTCTTAACACCTCTTCGAACGTCTGCAGCCAATACTTTACCAACTTGTGACCCTTTTTCCTCCTGCCGTGGTTGAATACCAAAGTCGTCTTCTCCGATCATTCTTCCTCCGACGTGATACCTTCACTCGTTTTGACTTGCTTTCCAATCGTCGCCCGTCTTTCATCACGCATACTCATATCACACACCTACACCATTCCGTTGCATGTACACCCGCGATCTCCAAGATCAAGAACCGAAGAAAAGTGAAAACACAGACAGAAAAAAATGTCCGCAATCATCGTCCCAACCTCCGTACTCAGCGCCTGGATCAAGCCAGCAGACCTCCAGAAGACGCAGAGATCCGCCGACACCGTCATCGTGCTCAACGGCGAGCCCGGCGAGCCTCGTCTGCAAGAGCGCTTCAAGCAGCATGCCGTCTTTGCCAATCTCAAACTGGGAGCTTTCACGGGCCAAGGAACTGCTCGCGATGGCTGTCCATCGAAGATCGTCTACGACGAAGCTCTCAAGATGAAGGTGCGTACACCTTTCTTACCTGACGTGTGCTGCGTGTAGCCGAGAATAAAGCTAACACACCCAGCTTCTCTTCCACGCCGCCCAGCTCGGTATCAGAGGCGGCAAAGCAACCAAGCCGCCAGGCCAGGTCATTGTCACTCTCTCGCGCGCACTCGGCATCCCGACATCTTTGGGCGCGGACGTCTGGCAGCTGATTACCACGCGCGTCTGCAATTACCTCGAGCGTAATGCTCCCAAGGGTACGAGCCAGTTTGAGCTTGTCTATGTTCGCGGCAGCATGCAGGAGGGTTTCGGCAGCAAGATCAAGCGAGCCAGAGAGATTCTTGCACGCGAGGGCGCTTTTGATGGTAAGCCTCTTCCGCTATACTGCGTGTTGATGTCGAGATGATGCTGACGACCTGGTGCAGTCATACCGAGCCTCGATGGCGTTGCAGCTTTGGCATCGTCGTCTCCCATCATTCAAGTTCCAGCTCCGTCGAAGCAGCCAACGGCGATGATGTCCGGTGCTCTGGCGCTGACTCCACCAACCACGCCTCCTCCTACTCGGCCTGGGGTTTCATCCACGCCTCGTGCTCCTGCGCCGACTCGTCCCATCTACAGCAGCCAGGACTCGACTCAGATCAATGCCAACACCCAACGCATCTCCAGCGTTGAGAACCGGGTTGACGAACATGATATCCAGCATGCTAGCCACCGCCGCCACATTGCGGCCGCCGAGGAGCGTATCAACGGCCACGACGAAGTGCTCACATCTCACGCGTCTCGCCTTGACTCCCACGCCGCTCGCATTGACGTTGGCGAGAGCCAACATGTCGACCATCGTCGTCGCTTCGCCGCTGTCGAGAGCCGTATGGATGGCCAGAACGCTCGCCTCGACACAACCGCACAGCACCACACCGATCAGCTGCGCAAGCAGGGCCGCCGCATCTCCGTCGTCGAGAGCCGCCAGACTCGCACTGACGACAAAGTCAACGACATGTCCAAGCACGTCAACACTGCCCTCAAGCAGTCTGCCCACAGTCTGGATGCAGCCAAAGCCCAGACCAAGCTCACCAACGGATACCTGCAGCAGTACGACTTGCAAGCCCTTGCGCGCGACACACGCCTGCACAAGCAGGCACTCGCGCAACAGAGTAAGACCGCCGATGCCATCGTCACCATCCTCGACAAGGTCGAAGATAGCGTCAAGGGGCACGACGCCGTGATTGAGCAGCACGACCAAGGCCTCACTCACGCTCTACAGCAGAATCAGACTCTGCTCAACACCGTCTCCAACCACGACGACAGCATCAATGACCTGCGCTCCACGACCAAGACCCACAACAACGGCATCAACGACCTCCGCTTGACTGCTAGATCGCACGACGAGGGCCTCACCATCGCGCTCAAGCAGCAAGACGAACTGCGCAAGTCCTCTGACGCCCAGGTCAAGAACATGAACTTGCTTGCGAGCCTCGTCGGCGACTTCACGAGCAAGCTGGCCAAAGAAGCCAAAGCCAACCGTCACGACAATGAGGCTTTGATGAGCTCCGTTCACACAGTCGAGGGCAGTGTTGAGCGCATCAATGACCGTGTCACACGGCTGGAGGGCAGTATCGCAGTTTGACGAAGGTAGCCGTGGTCGTGGTCGTGGTGGGGAAAAAAGGGAGTTTCGCTTCCCCTGGCAAGCATGTCAGCCACTTTCAAAGTTTCGTTTCTCAGCCAGGCGTTGGCATGATCGTGTCCACTTTTTGCTGTGGCATGATTTTGGTGTGTAAAGCAGCATCGGCCAATTGTGGCTGCTGGATGTTTTCTTTCCTTTGTGGCAAGACTTTCGTTGCGTGGCGCAAAGACCCAAAAGACTATGTTTCGAGATTGGAAGTATTTTCAGCCAAGATGTAAGCCCTAATGATCGGGAGTTTAGAGTCGGCTCCAGAATAGGACCGCAATGTAGTAATCCAAGAAGGAGCCAGTTGCGGCCTACCAGGAGTTGCTCACTTCCGCTCTCCGCGCTTTCATGCTCCAGTGTGGTTGTGATCAGACGCGAAGGTTGTTCCTTGCTTCAGCTTCACTTGTGCTCGCCTTCTGGGAGCGGTTCATCTTGAACTCGGCTCGTGACCTCTCTGCCGGGGAAGGCTTGCATCGATGGCCAGTTCAATGTGGTGTCACCTGCCTCACGAATGTGATCATCGCTGAGAGGGTGGATAAATGTAAAAAGCACACGAGATGAGAGAGAAGGAAACAGATGTGCTGGGAAATATGAATAACTTTCGCCTCGCCAAGCTGAGTAGTCAAGAACTGAAGGAAAGACATTCATCATCACACAACAGCGGTCGGACGGGCATGCCTCATGACGCGGCAACTGTCTCCAATAACGATGTACGTGGTTGACACTGGACCTACATTCTCTCCTGGTTGCCGTGAACGAGCCTGAGATACCCTATCGCGCAGTGTCAATGAGGAGCCGGAACGTAAACGCGGCGACTCGCAGAAGCGAAGAGCCATGCCAGATGTCAGGCAGATTGTCCATTCCGATGCCTTGAAGGTCCACGGGGGCGACTTGTTGTAAGCTGCAAGAGCTCTTCACTCTCTGGTTCCTCGCGGTGCGAACGTCAAGGACACAGAGTCCGGAGTCAATGGTTAGTAGTCATGTGAATTTTGCGGATTCCGTGCTTGTGCTTAAGGTCGAGCTGTTGGATCTCATCCGTGGACCCCTTGACTCACGTGGGCCAGTACGAGGCAGTGAACGACGTCTTTTCCACGACCGAGCGAGGGATACCATGACGCTGATGGAACTCGCGCGGGAGATAGAAACATAAGACGAAGCCAGCCTACCAAAGCAGCCAAGGCCGGCCATACCTCGTCCAGCCACGCCTCATCCAGCAAGACCAAAGCCAAGGACAGCAAGATTGGGATCAAAACCAACAGCGTGCCTCAGGCCGCATCAGCTGCAAAAAAGAAGGAAGAACGGCAGTGTCCCGTTCGGTGATATAGACGAGAGCAGCGGGTCGGACGACCCGCTCAAATCCAAGCCCACACCACATGATGATAAGCAAGAGTCCGGTGCTGCAACACAAAATTTCACAGGCCCCGACCACCAGGTGCTGGAGACAATCGGGTTTACCACCACTATTGCGATCCGGGCTAGCTTCGCGGGCATCTGCTCCTCCTCTCACTTGCGCTTCTTGCCATTGTCCGGTGCCACGACGACCTGCGTCTGTAGAGCTTTGGTGGTCCCAGTGGAGCGGCAGCCAAGTTTCTCGTCTTGGGCGTCGCAGACGCTCGGCTCTGATCTTTTTTCGGGGCTTGGCGTGGTGGTGTCAGATGGGTCAGTGTCTCTCAGCGCCAGCGGCATGGCCCCGGTTGGGGTGAGCGAATCAACTCGCTGGTTACCAGTCTCGACTGCGCGAGACAGGCGAGGAGCGAGGAGCGAAACAGCAAGATTGTCTGCAGCCTTGCGACATACTAGCAGGCGGCTTCAAGCACCGTCCGCATGTCCGACTCCCATTCCAGGCGGCTCCGCTCTTCGGCTTCAGCACCGCAACACCCAACAGGTGCCCACTCGGGTTGTCGATCGTGTCTTCAAGTGGCAGGGTGGCATGGTGGTGTACATAGAGGGGTCGAGTTCGATGTTTCCACCAGCATCGGAGATCATCTTGTGCACAATCCTCTTGATAGGCTTGACACTGCTCGTACTCAAGACTCTATCCCAGCATCCGGCACCTCCGTTCGAGCTTATAAGAACTTCCAACGTGCGCGTGGAATGGTTGGCGTCCTTGTTCAGGGAAGATGACTTGCCCTTAGTAGACACGTCTTTGTGCAAGACAGTGGTGTCGAACTCCACATCCATGCTCTGATCCATGGGCGACGCCACGAACCTCATGCTCTTGGCGAGCCTGGCCGAGTTGCTGTTTTTGCGCACGACTTGTACTTGCCCTGGTTCCTCTTATAGCAGTAGTTCTGCACCTTCCCTGCCATCTTGCGGCCACTATGGATCGCGATGTTGATTCCGGCGCTGTACCTGAGCTCGACTCCGCATACGAAGCCGTAGTTATCTTCCTCTTACCATTCCTGATCGTGCGCTTGTTCGAGTTGGTGTACGAACTACTGGTCCTGAACGACTTCCGACTCGACCTGCAGGACTTCATTCCCCGTAGTCAATTGCCTTCGTGGTGAGGGCATCGTCCGGGTCGATGTTCTCGAACAGGCAGTCGCCGCAGACCTCACTCATCGTCTTGGGGCCCACGTCGTTCTTGCAGGAGGTATTTCCTCATCTTGCTCGTGTTGCTGGTCGAGTGCGCTGGGCAGGATTCGTCGACGATGGGCACGTGTTGATGTCCAGGATCGCTGAAGGGTGCAAACCGGCCTGCCGCGCGTATTCGAAGGCTCTACATATCTGAGGAGAAGGCGGAGTCGAGGCTGTGGGCATTGGACTACAACAAGGTCGGATTGAGCGGAAATTGGAAGATACTGTGACGAGACGCTGCGGCGAATGAATATGGAGCGGTGATAGCTTGTACAGTGTGTTGAGGTGTGTCAATGTATCCTCGACGAGTTGGCTATCTCCCGAGTCGCACGGGAGTCTCTGCTGCTCTGGGACTAGCGACGGACCTGTCCGCATACACTAATCCGATAGGGATCAGTGGCCGCATTCTTTTTCTCGATCATCCCCACCAAGGGCACGGCCTCCTTGGGACCATCTGACGACATCTACCATGCATGCATATATGATATATGCTGCTGCTGTCCCTCGTAGTGATGATTGACATACCGAGTCACTCCTCCTCCTCCTCCTCCTCCTCCTGTTCCCGGTACTCATTTTTCACCATTCTCGACACATGATTCAGCTTCTCTTCCACCACCTCCGCCAACAGTGCCTCGACATCGACCGCCGTCCACAATCTGTACGCCTTGAACCTCTTTGGCCCCACAGAAGAGTAATGACCCGGTGCCAGATGAATGATCAATTCCTTTGCCTCCTTCACCCTCTCAGCCGACGTATCATGTACATATGCCGTCTGCCCACCTGTTCCCACCTCTACCACCACCAGAAGTCGATATCCCATATGCCTCGCCACACCGATCGCTTCGTCGACAGTGAAATTGTTGGACATCAGTCGCTCGCAAGGCTCAGCGGTCCGGCGCTCCTTTTCAGTCAACGAGTCCCGGATGAGAGTTGCGAGAGATTCGATGTCGGTCACCTGTCCATCGCTGTGCTGTGCTAGCATACTGCCTCGCAGAGCATATGCGAGGCAGTAAAGTCTGTCGGCGGAAGTCGCTTCGGGCCCGAAGTTTTCGTCGATAAGCTGCTGGAGATATGGACACCGTCGAGTTGATGATACGTGCATGATCCTCTCCTTCTCCTGCTCTACCGCGCCCTCTTCCGCGAACAAATCAGCAGTGCCGCCGTGCTTCTTTTCTTCTGGTGAGGCCGGAAGGTCAAAGTCTGTTTGAGCTATATGAGCGCGCGTTCTGACATCTCTACCGACTCACAACGAACGTCTTTACTTACCAGAGTCACTAGCCTCATCGGCAGCAATCGCATCTTCGCTGCTGAGATCCATCTTCTCAAGAGCTTTGGCTAGCTCGTACTCTTGAGCGATTTGCTGCTGATTCTTCTTCATCGGTGCCATCTTGCGATGCATATGAATCGTCGTGGCTTGTCGTGGAACGCCGGCCCACTTCAAGCCATCGACGCTGTCGCGAAGAGAAGAGAAGAGAAAGCACTGTCGCAGCCCACCGACACTCGGGCCGAAGACTGTGCGTTTGTGCAGCTGCTCGTCTCTGTGCAACATACATGCATCCGCTCCCGAAGTCCAAGCCGATGTATCAATCCAGGAGGTCATCGCTTCGAGAAGCGTTGTCGCTGATGAAACTCGATCAAATCAGCGCCGATGTTGTTGACAAGCTCCACAACGGCCGAATTGTCATCCGGAAAGGTATGATAAACATGCACTCTTGACAAAGGCAGTAAATATGGATGGTCTCTTACTTTTTCCCAACCCTCGCTATCACCACGATAAAGCAAACATCTCTCAATAAAGTGGCGGGTCACTTCAGACACACGAATCGGCAACCGGCAAGCGACCTGTTTTCCCTTCCGGCCACAAAGTTGCAGGCAATCGCGAGTCTATACGACCATGAAATGCACGAGAAGAACGGTATACGATCAGATGGTAGCAGAGGCATGGCCCGCAGGTGGACGAGCTGTACTGGGCACGTTCGCTGGTGCCTACTCCTTTCATCTTCCCTTCCCACCCAAACCCTCACTTCCTTACCTCACGGCTATCCTTAGCCAACAACTCCCTCGCAAACGCCTCCCAACTACTCCCCCTCTCCCTCGCCTCCGAATACCTTTCTCTCAGCTCTTCATTCTCGTCCCGGTACCTATCATACGCTTGCTTTGCTTTTCTCGCATACTGCCTCGCTGCAACCAGCTCGACGTCTGCCCACGCCGCCCAGTCGCGAAGTTGGCGATACGAGTGCATGAGGTCTTCGTATTTCTGGAGAGCGGCATGTGGAGGATCGTTCTCGATGAGTTTCTGCTGTTCTTCTTCTTCCTCTTTTCCGGGCTTTTTTTCCTTCTGCTTCTGAAGAAGGTCATTTCGTAAAGGCTGAATTTCGATTGGTAGGTTGGAGGTGGCCTGGCGAAGTCGATCGTTGCATTCTTCAAGCTGCGACTGTGTGTCGTTTCGATCATCTCCGAAGTCACTGGACTTGTCTCCTTCCAAGGTTGACATTGCCAATGCTGTCTGGAATTCGCCAACTCTCCCTTCATGATGATGATTTTGCTGCTGCTGATGATTGGCTATCGCAGGGTCTCGATGTGCCAAGGATACGATTCGGTGGTGTTCCGAGCGAGGAGGCGCTGGGGAATTCCGATCATCATCCGCATCTTCATTCTCGTTGAATACATCTCTTTCATTTCCATACCCATACTCATCCCCATCGACAACAGCGCCACGCAGCCAAGCCGCAAGTGCTTTCGACGGCGCATACCGATCCCGCTCAGACCTCAATACCCCTAGCGGCCGTTGCTCCCATCGCACGCCCCCGAAAGTCTTGTGATCCTTGCCAGAACCAGAACCGTGATTCTGGACAACATAATCGAGCACTTCGAGGTACTCTTTATTGATGTACTTACTCACAGCATTGTCGAATTTGGTCTTGATCATACGTCCACCCTCTATGGGATGGCAGGGTTCGTGGTTGTTCACCTGGAGAAGGGCGGGTTAGCGTCACATCTTCTTGCATTTGGAGGACTCCTTGCATGACTTTCTCTCACTTACAAGCTCGTTGTAGTTCTCAGCGGAGAGTGGCTCCGGACCGATGAGGTTTTTGCGCTGGTAGAAGGACCCGATGTTGAACCAGTTGTACTTTGTGGCTGCTTCGCGTTTTGGCGGCATCGTGACTGAGCTGAGAGGAGAGGAGCAGTGAGGTGTGCAATCAGATGTTCGAAAGAGAAAAACTCTTCTGGTAGGGTTTTATGTTGCTTGGAATGAGATATTTGCTTGTCTTGTTACAATTCAGCCCGCTTGAGATATTTGTGCCTCTGACGCATTTGCCAGAAGGTTCAAGTCTGTTGTTGGGAAAGGCTTGACAAGAGACAGAAAACGACAAGACATGAGCCACGATAACATTGTGTATTGAAACGTCGCTGGCCAAAACGTAGGTAAAGTACTCTGCGGCAACCGAAAATGACAGCTGAAAGAGGCCGATTCACAATATGGAGATGAAAGCTTATCTTCTGCTATTGGAGGCCGAACAAGTCAAAGCGAAAATAGCGGAGCAGTCGTTGTGCAAATCAGTAACATGCAAAACGCCCTATAGATTTGGGTGTGACAGCTCAGTTTCCTGGTGCGTAGCGGTTTAAATCATTCCGCCGTGGCCAAGACTTGGTGCAGCAGTCCCTGTGATGCCGAAGATGCATCGCAGAAGCTGGAAACAAATTCAGCAAGTTACGTCAACAACAAATGGTAATTTCCCTATGAGCCAGGGCGGTTGACCTACGCCGAGCCAGCGAAACGAAACGACAACAGACGTGCGAATGCACACATTCACTGCTCATCTTCCTCGCTTGGCGTCTGCTCGATCTGCACTCTCCAGAAAGGATCAATAGGAGGCTCCTGGTCCAGCTCTATCGCTTTCGCAATGACAGTGTCGCGGTATCTGATGATCTTATAGGGCTCGGGTACGCCACCCCCGAAGAACGTATCAGCAATTGCACGATCCATTCTTGCGATCACTCGCTTAGCCTCTTCGTAGTCTTTGGGAGACTTGAAGGACCATTGACGCTGATAACGGCGATGTTTCCTAGGCGAGCTTTCGATGTGGATACTGTCGGCGAGAGGAACCCGGAGTGCTGCTTTAGCCAGTCGAATTTTCAGCTCGAGCAACTCTTCCGCGGTTGGGTTCTCCCGATCGAGAATGCCGTCGTACCACACGAATTGGCGTGTGAGTATAGCTGCTTGTTTCTCGTGTCCAGGATGGAAGCGGTATTCATAGTTTTCGTCCAGGGCGACCGATGTCTTTGGTACGTGTGTCGTGGTGACGCCGGAAGTCTTCTCGACTTCATCGCTCTCCTTGCCACTAATGCTGTGGCCCTTATGCAACGGATGCTTGCTCATCTCTCCTTCAGGCCTCGCTGACGTTGGTCTCATTTCAATCGATGGCAACTTTGGGCTCTGTTGCTGCAGCGGGGAGTGCTGGGCTTGGCTTGGTGTACGATTGTCATCCTGATTGAGGTGGAGCTTGTTCAGTCTTGATACAAGATCCTGGGTCTCATTGCTCTTTGCCCTGTCGATCAATTCCCGAAGCTCCCTTGACATGATCTCTGCGCGATGAAGTTGCAGAGCCTGATTGAGAGAGCGCGAGATGTGTTACCAAAGCCTGCTGATTGGATTTGTGTCCTTTTCGAAGGATGCGTTGCTGCAGGGTACTTCTACGAGGAGGGGAAACGATCGCGCGTGGCACATATACGGCAGAGGCGAAGTAATTGACTCAAGGGCAAGGCAGAGAGGCAGGAAAGAGGAAAAGACACTGTGCAAACGGGGCCCCAGCTGCTCCAACATCTCAGGCTGCTGACCGCGAGGCGCGGTGTGGTGTATCGACGTGTTCATGAACGCGCTCGGAGCGCAGACGGTAGAGTGCATTAGTATGTATCATGAAATACATATTGGCGTCGCAGGCCAACCAGGATGACAGGACCAGACCAGCTTCCGCATCAGCTTCACGCAGGCTGGTGCCCGATGAGACTGTTATCTTATCCACCCCGGGAGAGCATTCCAGGTTCCAGTATACTCAGATGAGTCGTGATAGCGGCCTCCCGTCGTACTCGTCACAGAGACCGAGCTGAGATGGAGAGGACATGGGTCGGTGCGAGCCTCGTCCTCGTCGCACAGTCAGCGGCTGCTGCTGCTTTTACATGACTCATCAGTCCGTTCGCCGCGGCGGAGAACACGTGTGTCGATGGTAAGGACGCCGAGCATAATGCGATTGCGGTGTGGATACACAGGATAGCTGATGCAGTCTGAGGTTGATGGAGAGTACAAGCAGAAGATATATGTTACCGAGACATCGCCACCGGCAGTACCTACTCAGGCATGCGGATGACTCAGCGATCCAGCAAATCGGAGGCCTCCAGCCCTTCACCTTCACATCCCCTAGTGTTGAGTTCCATTTCAGTGTAGCCTTCGCCGTTAATATGTATTGCCATCATACCTCCACTCGCTGATATGATGTCACGATGCTCGTCACACCCACTGCCGCACCCTGCTTCCCTTTCAGATCCTCCGCGTCAAATATGATGGGCGACAATGACATCCCACGCCATCAAGACCGCTACAGCTTTCAGTCGTTAGAGAATGCGACAACACGGGCGACATTCATGACTCTGGAGCCGAACACAGATACATTGCTTACAGAGGGTATGCGAGCAGCTGGAGAGCAGACCATTGATCCGGCAAATTCTACATATCCTTGCCACACAAGGCGTATCGGCGCTCGTTCGATGTAGTGCCCCAGCCTGACTAATTTGCTCCCCACCTGCGACAAGAGACGTGTTCTGTTCTGCGAGAGCTGTACACACTCCACGCACTCATCCTTGCCCTGTATATGCGCAAGTGAGAGATCAATTGGTGGTAGGCATCCTCTTCCCTTTCCAACTCCCCAAAACTCAGGCTGGTGGTAGGCGTGTCTTTTCCATTCCCATGTGAATACATATCTTCTCACATCTCTGCAATCCTCTACTCCTCGATCTCTCCTCTTCATGATCCCTAAGCCTACCTGGAGCCCTGAACGATGCATACAGCACGTTCACTCCACTCTCGCCGAACCGCACGAACCAAAGAGCAAAAGAGGTGCAAATGTAGTAAAAGAGCTGGTGAGAAGCAATTGAGGGAGACCAAGAAGCAATTAACGGAGATCCGAAACACAGTTGATGGCGACAGGCCGGAGCCGCATGGGCACACACTTGCAGAGACCAAGGCAACAGCAGACAATGCCAAAAAGGAAAAGCGCATGCTGGGCTGTAAGGAAGGCACGACGACACGCTGGACAAGAAGCAACCCAATGGCAGATAAGTACGGTATTACCAAGCGCAGCAGCCTACAGCGTCCCCGGTCGTGTCGACTCCACCGTGAGTGAACGATGATCAAGTCGACACATCCGCCCAGGTCGAATGTGCTTAATGATAGCCTATACTTTGTTTGCAGTGTTTTGAGCTGAAGCACCACAGTTGGGCGAAGGTCGTATTCCTTCACTGGACAGTTTGTTCTATGCCCGTATTGCAGTCTTGGTCTTCCTGGTCAGCTTGGACATACGCTCAGGTATCATGACTGTTTCTGGCTATACTGGATGCTTTGGTTGCTTGCCACCAATTCGATTCCAAGTCTCTTCAAGCTTGACGTTCCAACTTCAAGCTTGACGTTCCGACTTTCAGGTCTTATTTCTTTCCATGACAGGACCGGTCCCTCCTTCTCCTCCTCCTCAGGACCGAGATCAGTCATCGAGAACCATGCATATCAGGGAAAGGCGCGTAGCGTGCAAAGTGCATCGAAATGGAACTAGATACTTGCGTCGCGCGCATCGCACCTCCGGGAACGATTAAGACTACTGCACACAAACGAGAGTGCCACAGGTGCCAGCCGCGCACGATCAAATGGCTTCAAGGAGCGATGAAGAGTCATATGAAGCTATAGAGATACATCCGGGGTCGTGAGATGCACAAATATCGTTGAGGCTTGTGCTCAATGCGTGAAGGGAAATGTGATTTCTGGAAATCAACGATTGAAGCTGCCTGGCATGGATCTCGGGTCGTTGCATACACTAATTAGGACGACAGCACCACTCAGGATGCAGCAAACGGCCTCCTTCCAGCATCACAATCTCAGTCATGCTTGAATCTGCCAAAACATCGACCTAGAAAAGGCAGACGATAGCATGGAGCAGCACCCACACCCATCGAAAGCCATCAAGGTGGTCCACCACACTACCGGCGCCGCCGCCGTCAAGGCGAGGCGGAAGCAAGAAGACAAGACGGCAAATAAACCTCGTACGTCGCAGCAACACGCCTTGGTGTCATCTACCATCCAACTAACGCTTGCTTGTCTCCTCGCCAACAGTACCCGATGATCCCATCGCCCGCTACTATGCTCTCTGTGCCCGCCTCAACATGCGCCAGCCCACGCTCTCGCTGCACCAAGAGTACCGCTACCGCGTGACGTACACGGTGCGCGAGGCCCACTCTTCGCAGACGGACGAAGACGACGACGACGACGACGACGACGAAGGGGTCGGCGTGGCGAAGACGAAGCAGCAGAACAAGAAGAAGCAGAGCAGCAAGAAGAGGGACATCGTGATCTCGGGGAGACTGTGCAAGACGCTCGGAGATGCGAAGAGGAGTGCTGCGGCTAAGGCGAGCGTGTTGTTGGAAGCCAAGCTGGGCGGCGGAGATGTCGATGTGCAGTTCGAGATGATCGCGGATGCGGATGAGGTTGTTGCCACGTGTGAGGATGAGGATGAGATGAATGTAAATACGGCATCGATGCTGGAGTAGATGGGCTTGTGCTGTGCGTCCACTGCTACGATGCTGCTTCTGCCACGGACACAGGGCAAGTTCCTGCTCTAGCAGCGTCAGCAGCAGCAGCAGCGTCAGAGGAGTCTATAATGCTTCACTGACTTCCTCTCAGAATTGCCTCTGTACGCAGCCCTATGTCATCAACCCATAATGTATGCTCTGTTGGTACATGTAATCAGTCGCTTTCGAAGATGTTGGCGATGACACGTACGTGTCTTGTTCTTCGCAGCACCGCTGTCCTGTTTCACCAAACATCATAGTCTCTGGCTATCTATTAGTTGCTCACACGCTAACAGCGGGTTTTCAGCTCGTCTGTTGATACCATATGCAGGAGATCGCGATTCTATAGCCCGACTCACGCCATACGGAGCTCATTATACGATCGTTTCGGAGACATGAAGCGTCGACTGGCCGCATCATAGGAGTGATTAATGGACTCGCTCCTTCGCACGTCGGTCACTGCTGATGAGGCTAGTAGCTTGCTCAGCATAGGCTACGAGAAGTCGCAGTTGTGTGGAGGTCGAGGCACCAAGCTCGATACAGTGCGCACAATATGAGAAGGTGGGAAGGGCTTCGAGATGAGGAGCTGGGGAGGTGGGGGAGATCTCCGTCTCCGCACAATCCGTTGCTAGGCCAACCAGCACCGACGATAACACAAATTATACGAGGATCAGATAAGTTACCCGATCATCATCATCATCCCAAATGCCGATGCAGCATGATGTTCATCACCATCAACATCATCCTGCGTTGCACTCACCACCACCATCATCATGGCCACACTCCGCGACGCACTCGTCCCGCCCATAGACCCGGCAGCAGGCGCGCTGCCCCTCCGCGTGAACATCAAACACCCCGGCTATGACGAATCCAACGACACGCTGCTCATCTTCGAAGCCTTCGACAATGACGGCATTCAGCACGCTCTTGCCCTCGACGCGTGCTCCATCATCACCGATACCACCGACAACACTATCAACGGCTGGCTGTCTGCTTCGCGCGACTACGCTACCGCCGAGCAAGACGCACTCCGCCACCTCGCACCCTCTGCGCTGCTCCCTCACGGCAACTACTATTTTCACCTCCCGTCTCCCACTCCGCACTCGACAGACGCACCCTTCTTGCCAGCCCACCCCTACGCCATCGTGCCGAACTTTCGTGAGTGGCGCTTTCCCCACAATCAACTCCCAGAGAGCTGGAAAAAGGCCGACCTGCGAAATGGCGATGCGCGGGCAAGAGACTCCACCTGCCGGTTGACAGGATCCGGCATCAGCAACCACACCGTACACATCATACCCTCCCTCGAGAGGCCGTGGTTCAGCAAGAACAATATGGAAGACTATCGCGTCACGGGCCAGCACGGCGCAGACGTCCTGAATTCGCTGGAAAACACCATGGAGTTCCGTGCTGACCTGCATATCGCCTGGGACGCTGCACAATTCAGCATTGTGCCCAAGTACGATGGCAGCCAGACAGCCTGGCGCTGGGCCGTCAACGCGAACTCTCCCCTCCCCGAACTCCGACTCTCGTATCACAACCGCCGTACTCATTCGCTACAGGGCATTGCACGCGAATTCCTCTTCGCTCGCTTCGCATACGACATCTTCCCACAGCTGCGCGCCTTTCTCAGTAAAGACGTGTCACGATGGCTCATCACACGCGCGGGGACCTCGAAGTACACCAGGGACCAATGCGGCGAGTTCACACACCGTCAAGGCGCTGCTCGAAGTCGCAGTCCGCCGAAGCCGAGGAGAAGCGAGAGCCAGGGTGGAAGTCCGACGAAGAGGCCGAGACCGAGTGATGACGAGGACGATATTGCGCACCAAGAAGAGCAGGACGAGGTTGTACAGCAAGAAGGGGAGGACGAGGTTGCGCACCAAGAAGAGGAGGACGAGACTGTGCACCAAGAAGAGGAAGACACGAGAAGTGATTCTGGTATTGGCAGTTTTCATTCACGCAAGAGGAAGCGTGACAGCGGCAGCGTTGGCAGTGAACAACATGCAGACATGGATCAGGATGAAAAGGACGGTGAGGACGAGCGGGGGTCTGACAACAGCGCGAGTGAAACGGAGGACGAGGACGACGCCCAACGAACGTGGCGCCGGCTTCGTTCGCCGGACCAAGAGCCGTGGAACAGCGAGCAGCAGTGGCACAACACATACGATGATGAATACGATGATCCGCCTCGTGGGAGGAAGAGATACAGAATATGGTAATCAAATGAGGACACCTTTTCCCTTGCAATTCTCACTTCGGTAATTCATGCATCAGGTTCAATATCCCAGCATCGTCGCTTGTTACTGCATTTATTGTCTCTTACTGTATTTGCCCTATGAATTCAAGTCAGTCATCAAGCTACCTATTCTACTCCCACCACAAAAGGCGTCTTGACCAACCTCGACCAGATTTGGGCAACACATTCCAATCTTCTCTTCTCACTGCCGTTTTCACCCACGAACCAAAGCCATCAAGCTGCCTTTTCTACTCCCACCAAAAAGGGTCTCCTGATCAAGCTCGACCAGACTTGGGCAACACATTTCGACCTTCTTTCTTTATTAATACGGTTCCGCTACGACTACAGCCACTACGCTACCATGCCAGTTCACCAAAAGTGTTTCTTCATTGGCTTTTTTCGACTGGATGTGATGTATTCCTTTTTCTCTCTCTTCGCTCAACAGAAGCGAGCCGGGCAAGGGTCCGTGAATACGACCATATGTGAATGTCCGCGGCAAGAAGGCGTCGAAAGCTTGGGACATTCCTTGTGTCGAAAATCACCGGATGAAGTTGACTTCTGGTTTCGCACCCTGATCACTGGCCGGTTGGCTGGGATTGCTGCTGCTTGGCTGGAATTGCTGTTATCTGGCTAGGATTGCTGTCATCTGGCTGCCATCTGTAGTGTAGTGTAGACCAACACACGATAGAGGTTTTATGCTGCTGCTGCCATATATCGTCCTGGACACCCAAGAGCACGATTGTCATACCTTTGGATCAGGGACATGAATTTGATTTTTGCGGTTTCTTACACACTTCTGAAATACCCGTCCTGGCTAGCTCCCACGATCTCCTGCGCTATGAATGCGATGAACGTGTATGTAAGTTGGTGCTATTGATTGATGGAATTCTCAGCCGGCGCAGCGCCCATAAGAAGAACTCCAGTCTTATTGAGAAGTAGAGCCGACTACTCGAGCAAGCAGCGCTGAGTTCTCCTTTCTCCCTGTTCATGAGTAGTGCAGTTATTATACATGTATACTTGACGCTTTGTCTCTGCGCTCCTATCCCGTCTGCTTCTGCTCGACCATCTTTGGTAGGCTGCGCCTCGACTTTCTTCTTCTGCAAAGCCGATGACCTATGGCGCAGTCCTGACGAGATGCTAGAAGTGAGTGGGTTTTGAATGGGCTGAGGGGTTGAATGGACATTGGTATGGATTGACGGATGAATGGATGGATGGATGGATGGATCGATGAATATAGATAGAAGTCGTCTAGGCCGGGCGTAGACAGGACAGAGTAGCTTGGCTGGCTAGAAGTCGGGTCCCGGGCGCGCTCGATCTCGAGAAGAGGCAATGATTGAAGACGGCCATGCTGCCTATGCATGCGAGGACGCGAGATAATGAAGCTGAAGGCCATTGACAGGTCCACGGCGTCTTGTTCCGAAATCATGCCAACTGGAGTGGAGTCGTTAAGAAGGGGGAGATGTTAGAGGTGAAGGAGGAGGAAGGCGAGCGCAGCGCATCGTCGAAGAGAATTGAGCTGAGCTGAATGTCATGGTGTGGAAATGCGTGAGGGATTGATTGATCTGATACGACGTGACAGATCACATCTACGGCATTGGCCTACCGGAGGGGGTGGCAGACATGTCGCGCCGCAGACTGACTATTGCGGAACATCGTCTGCTCGCGTAGAGATGGAAGAAGTGCGATGTGTCTGTCTCTGTCTGCTCTGCTTATTGGATGGTCGGTGGTCGACAGTGGTGAACAGTGATGAGTGAAACAGAGGGCAGGACAGTGACATCGCATCGGAGACAACTGGCCAGGCTCAGCTTCCAACCAACCACCACCGCCGCTTGGCAACATGGTTCCGGACAATACACTTCGCCAGTACACTTTCTGACTCTGCGACAAGTTGTTGGCGAGTTGAGATTGACGGGGAGGAGTTTATGGCGCGCTCGAGGTCGTCGAAGGGACAGCTATCGTTCTCGTAGTCGAATTGAAATTCCCTCAGGGGAGGCTGTTGGCTCGTGACTGTTCAGCGAGATTAGTACGGGATTGAGGCCAAGGTGTGCATGGGAGAACGTGGTCGATATGTCTGTCTTCGTAATTCGTGCCGAGTGCTATTGATGGGACGGGGTCCATGTACGCAAAGAGGCGCAATGGCCTCAGGCATGAGTCGGACTTGTCGCTGCTTTCTGCGCCGGCCGGCCTCAGGGCCACCCTTTCCCCTCCACCACCGCCATTACTTCTACTACCACCTCACACATCGCGCCCATCAGCCAAAAGATGACGACTTGCCTCGTGCATCGCCATCATCATCATCATCGCCGCGGACGCCGCTCGCGATAGACCTCGCCAGCGGAGGCTTTGCGGCGTCAGGAAGTCCTTGATCATGCACCTGCGATACTCGATCGATCGTGGAGCCCACGGCGCCTTTACATACCTTGTCTCCCTGCACGCCCAACATAACCCGTGGCCAGCAGCACCCCCCGACGGCAGCAAGGTAGCGCACATCCAAGTGTGCGGTCTCCTTCAGGTCGTTGCCCAGCTTTCAGCTCCGCCTCCGCCAGCCGCTGCTCCTCAACCGCCACGAAGACTTACTCGCGACAGAAAGCCGCTTGCATTCACCCGTCCGTGATCTGCCCTCTCGCGAATCGCTACATCTCAGTCGGATGGGTGTTCGGTCCGCGCGTCGAGAGGCGCCAGCATGGAATGGAACATTTGCCTTGTCAGTCTAGTTCCTTACGAGCGAGCCATAATGGCGACGACGACGAGCATGACGTCGACAACAACAATGAAGAAGAAGATGCGGGATGAATGATATAATGGACCGACTGCACGGTTACGTATTTCGTACGCAGTCCGATGGCGCACTTGCTGGACAAAGCCCACCGCTCTTCGCAGCTCAGCAACCTTTGCCTTAGCTGCGTTCATGTGGCCTTGCTGAGGCTGGATCGCATCAGGTTCGTGAAGACAGGGTCTATAAGGAAGCCGACCTTCTTCCTGTGTTGGCTGTCATCTCAAGCCTTGAGGGTCTTGCTCGTGGGCTGCAAAGCTTCCGAAGCTGGTTTCTGTTTTGCCAAGGTTTCCACTATCGCTCAGGCGATAACGAAGATGCAGGGAATGAGGTATGCGTACAGACAACGACGATGCAATGTAAATGGGCCTTTCTGGACACTGTATGACTATGGTAGGTTGCGATCACAGGAAGTGGAGGACGATGTCCGGCTCTCACCCCTTTCTCTTAGTGTCTTGTCTTGTCTTGCGCTCTCTTCCCCTCTTCTGTCTCTTCCATCTCAATTACGGCCGCAAGGTTCGATCAGCTATCGGCAACGTTGCCTACGATGTGGCCCAGCCAAGGTAAGTTGTCCATTATTTTGCACCTTTGCCGCTTAGACTGACATTTGCATTGCATACGCAGTCCGGGTAAGACGCCTCCACCGCAGAGAGAGACCATTTCTCGTCGCCGCAGTGGTACACGATTCAACCAGCACCTCTTTCCGACAGAGGGAGACTACCTGAAAGAACACTACGGATTCCATCACTTCCCAAGACAGTTACCCACCACGGACCGCTCGCCGACACAATCTACGAGCTCTGGCCAAACTTGTCTGACCGATGGCCCTCACTCGGGACTTTGAAGATATGTCGCAAGTGGATCGCTGAGCAGCCAAGCGTCGACGTCGACCATCGAGGAAGCAGTCGACTGTGGAGACCCAGTATGAGTATTCTAGTCGAAATCTTTGACGATAGCATTTGCGCGGGCAGAATGTGAGTGAGCCTGCGCCGGCTGCCAACCAGGCAAGGAAGCCGGAAGAGGCAATCCTGACTAGGAACCTGACTAGGCAAGCTGCGGAGCGCTCTCCTCCCTTTGCTGCCGAAGCTGGTGCTCAACGCGCGCACCATATACGCCAACAAAAATATCTCCGGTGAGACAGCCTCTGCATTACGGAGGATCCTGCGTCATCAGGGCTCTTCCTCGCTCTTTCCTCCTTTCGTGCATGTCTTCCCGCTGCCATTGTCGCCGCTGCCGCCGCAATTCAACAACAATATACCACATCCACATCAAGCAACAACAGCAACAACACTGCTAAAGCTGCCAAGGCTGCCCCGACGTGCTTTCGTACCCAACAGGCCACACTCCGATTGCTCTAATCTGGCGTACATTAAACTCACAATCACAGTCGCTGCTATGCTCCCCCGTCTTGTCGCGAGACTTAAGAGAGGAGCTTGGAAATGCGAGGTGCAAGGATGCACTCAACTCTTCTTTAGTCTACCTGGGGAGCGAAGGCGGCTATCATGGACGCATCGCTGCAGATAAAGCATCCCGTGGGCAATCGACTCTCTATTAGCGTCCCCCTATCGACCATTCATACAGATCATGGGATCTTTTCAGAGAAACGCCATGATTATGATCGACAAAAAGGACAATGTCAGTCCAGCTACATATCGACAGCACTTGGATGTGACTACTCAACCCCTTTATCTTCTGCGCTGAACCTCAGCCTTTGAAGCAGTTGTATGCCGACCTCCCGCAATCCGATCAAGATGACACCCATCGCGAGCTTTCAAACAATACACTACGAACTCATGCAAGGACTCCAGCGCCGTTCCTATAAAAGAACGTTATCAGATGTTGCTGTATCTTACATCGGAATGCCGCCAGTACTGTGCGAACCGTTGCAGCAAGAAGCGGCTCTG
Source organism: Microcyclosporella mali (assembly GCA_002785985.1). Taxonomy (NCBI): domain Eukaryota; kingdom Fungi; phylum Ascomycota; class Dothideomycetes; order Mycosphaerellales; family Mycosphaerellaceae; genus Microcyclosporella; species Microcyclosporella mali. The sequence continues at coordinate 213,751 of NHNU01000025.1, read as the reverse complement.
GAGTTTGTCTATTGCTAATGCTTATGAATGCAAACACAGCGGCCGCGCTCGAGTTGCTGCATCTTACGATGCCAAGGACACTGCGACCTGCAAATCTTGTGCTGGACAGTGGTGTGTTGAAATCAATGAGAGGAATGTCCGACATCCGCTAGAATGCTCTTGGATGCGATGGTCTTCATTGCAACATCCCGCATACTGTCAATGCTCTTTTCCTAGCCAACATTTGGCAGATTTGCAAATTGGCCAGCTAGCAATTTTCTTGGACAGTGGACAGCAGCGGTCTGATAACGAAGCTGGACAAGCTCAACTCCTCTGTCCAGGCCGTGACCGAGATTGTGACCGACGGGTACGCCGCAATTTGTACAGTCGACGACTTGCTGTGTACTTCGTGTATGGTGCCAGAAGAGCACGAGTTGTGGGTCCATAAAATGAGATAGCGGCAGAGATTTGTATCGACGAGAACACCAGCTATTCTGTTCTCTATCACCTGCAACAAGCGACATTCTACGCTCCGCCATAATCGCAAATCCAAAATGCCCAACAGCTCGAGAGGCATCAGGAGTTCGTCTCTTGAGACCCTCGACGCATGGCACTAAATCAAGGCAGACGTTCTTGGTTGCGCGAGAGACGTCAGAGACGATGTCGTGCGTCGAGATGCCCTTGGCAGCTCCCATGCTTCCTCAATTTGCTTCCTACGCCTGGCCTGAGACCTGTACGAAGGCACACGCATCTCTCCGCTGCTCCACGGACCATCATGACTCTCCTAGGCGTATCATTGTCCCATCGCCCACGCCTTCATCGTCCACCTCGACATCACAGGCTAGCCCATCTACTTCTCCGCCCGACACCCCATCGACTATCTGGACTAATAATGTACCTCCAGATAACACTCCTCCGTCATATCTGTGCGCTCTCTCTCCACAACAGCCGAAACGGCTTACTATGCAACCAGCAACTGGAAAACTATAGTGGAAGTCTGCTCGTGGCGTTTGCTCAAGCACTCCTTGGAGAAGAAGAGCAGCAATATAGAGGGCTCAAAGCGCAACCGAATGTCCAGGCTGCTTTGGGTGGATAAATTCAATGTTGTTGCCAGCGCTTCCGACAGTGTCAATTCCACCAAGTACCATGCCACTACGCGAGGCCACGGCTGATGCAAGTAATATTGTGTACAGGAAAGCTCCCTACGGGCATAGCGACTTCCTTGCCAATCGGACTGTTAAATGCTTCGACGTACATGCGCGGAGCCTAGAAGATCGAAGTCGTCCTTGCAACGACACCTTCCGTGAATCTCGACTTGGAATCTATTACAGGATCATTTGGAAGTTCAGCCCCCACACTCCCATTAGGGACTGAGCGGCCTTCCCGTAGCCTATGGAATTTCTGTCCGGGCAATCATATCTATCGCTTGCTTGAGGTGGATTGTGTAGATGAAAAATTCTGCTTCTACCGGCGCATCTGTCTGTGCTACACAGGTACCCAAGGACACGACAGCGTAGAATAGATGTACAGCAAATCCTCCTTAGTCGAGAGAAAGGTATGGGTTTCGTGCTGAAACAAATGGTTTCACTTCGTCTATGCAGCCGCCAAGTATGATACAGAAAATGTGCGCTTTGACGAGCTCCAAACTTGGGCCACGGTAAAGCTCAAACTCCACGGTAAAGCTCAAACTCCAGGGGAAAGCTCAGACTCCACAGCAAAGCTCACTCAACAGCAAAGCTCACTCCACGGCAAAGCTCAGGCTATAGCAAAGCTTAGGCTATAGTAAAGCTTAGGCTATAGCAAAGCTAGCCAAGCTATTTCGGGCTCCTCCAGGGTGAATGATAACCTATGAGCCATTCTTGAGAACAGAAAGAACACTCGCTTTTTATCAACATCCTCAGCACTCCCGCCTCGTCCATCGTCGTGCAGTATGACCTTATACCGCCGGAGGGTATTCTGCAGACCGCTCCATCAATCGTCAGCTTTGCCGAACCCTTACACGCTCGTGATGATGGCCTCGCCAAGCTACAGCTAGCCATTGTGACGCGGCGCGAAGATGACGTGGCACAAAGGCGTCGACGATGCTAAAGTGGCAGCCAGTACAGGTCGTTGCGGCCGAGATACCCTCTCTCCAGGATGCTAGCGAGCAAGACTGGAACAGCCAGTCCTGCTTCTGTGACGATGTCGTCAATCCGCCGAGTCTGGGCAGCGGAAAGACATTATATCGAAAGATCTCCGGCCTGAGCTATCATACATATACATCCACTGCTGGCTACATCAGCGCTCGAGCAGAACTGACAAGCTTAGCAATCAACACATTTCTCACAATGTCTGCCGCGGCAGATTCGCTATGCTTCCATTGGGCCGCAGAGCTATGCTCTGACATTTCCGCTTGACATCATGACCGGACTGATAGCATGATTTGGCACTGTCAGTATTCACGGTCTCATACGCTACAAGGATTACGCTATCGCTCAAAAAATAACCCTGCAGTGAGGCTCCAGTCGATCGAGCTCTTACGATCTTTAGGTTACGGGCGCCGTCAAGAAGCAGCTGCTGAGCGTGTCTGACGATCAGATTCTGGTATGTGCGGCGATTCCGCAGGCGAATGTTAAGCGAGGACATGAGATGGAACGAACGCGGAAGAAAAGGTGGTGGTAGTGAAGGCAGCTGGCCGAAAGTGTTCGAGTGACCTTCCACCACTTCACGATACGAGCGTGGCCGACATTTTTGACAAAGTCCGAGAGTAGAAGTCGCGACCACATGCGAAGGTGAACGTATATTTCCAAGTTGGAGCAATGAAGGCGGCAGGGGACAGAGGCGTGGTGGAGGGACTGCTGTTGAGAAATTTCCGGGCCCGAAAGTGACGTCAGCGGAATTCGGAAGACAGTTTCCTTGGCCGCATCGCAGCCTCGTCAGTAACGATACTAGAAGTACTGCGTCCAACTACACGAGCATTGCTCTTCCACTCATCAAACTACCATCTTGACCTCTCGCACACGAGTATCCTGCGTCCCAAACAGAACGACATCATGCATCGCAGACATCGCGAGCTCCAGAGCGTGTGCGACTCGCAAGCGGCAAGGTCAATCAGCCGCCGTTTGGCACAACAACAACACCTTTACATTCGCCGCTGATACTATTGCCATGGTCCTTCTGCGACCCATGACTCCGAGAGATCTTCCATTTGACCTTTGCGACACTCTCGAAACCTCCAACGCGCAGCATCACAATCGAGCTTCTCTGTCTCTCGCACTCGATTTGCTGCGGACACAGTGGAGATTCCCCCATTCCCGCACGGCCAACCACTATGTCCATCGCTTGGCCGACCCACGCAATGCACCGCTCCCTGTCTGGATCCTGTAGCGGTCACCTTCCTGCTCCATGCTTGCGCCGTACATCCCTCGTGCCCAGCCGAATTGAAAGCATCGAAACGAGTCTCTGCTTGCAACGACCGGCAGACACAGCACTGTTCCCTTACAGGATCGCCTCTCTCCACTCGAAGATCTGTTCTATCGCGTCCAGCGTACTGGCAGAAGCATCAATCGAAGCAGCAGCAGCAGCAGCGACGAAGACACATCTGCGTCTGGCGCGTGTGACGACATAGTCCTTGATGCAGACCACTGGCAAGATGAGGAGTCGGACATGGTCTGTATGCTGAAACAAGATGCGACAAGCTGGGAAGAGCAATGCAAGATTCTGGATGTTACATACAAACTTGGTGGGATTTCAGCGTGGACTGGCAAGATTATCACGTACGGCAGTTCAGGAAACATGATGGGCCCGTCTACCGTTTCTTATGCCATGCTGCGGACGAAATGCCCGACGAGGATGTTGGAATGGTACGAGCGCGAGTTACCTGGAACGCTTGCGCTTCTGTCGGCATGACTCGAGAGCCTTTACGATCATGCGAATTCTCCTCGCAAGTCTTGGTGCATCGGGAATGTGAAGTTGCTGGCGCAACCCATCACCAATGTCAATACCAGCGCATCGACTGCAGTGTACAGCAGGTACCAAGAAATCAGCGGAATGTAAAGAAAGAGAACATGGAGACCTTGCTGCGTCAATTGCGTTCGAGCAGAAGAGTGATCCGCTGTTTAGTGGGTCGATTTGCTTGCAGCTGCTTATGGAGGGTAGCACAGCGCCAAACATCTTTGACGACGATCATGAACACGACCGGCCGAGACTTGGCGGCGATATCATGCTTCGTCAGTCATGTAGTGCCTGCTCTTCGCTGGTCAATGGATTCGAGATGTCTTGTCAGATTTTGTTGTGTACTTGCCTGTGATGTAGATATACCAGGAACAACCCTTGCTCGCCGTGCGGTCTAATAGCAATGTTTCAGACTTCGATCTGATCCTCTCCGTTAACTCACAAATTTGGTAATTGCCTCAAGCGTACTCAAAGATTTCTCGTCAACACTTCTCGCTGCAATGATATGCAACGTGATACGGCACTACATTTCTGACTCTATGGGCTGTAAAGCATTGATGAATACAGTTGTGACTATTGAGATTGATATTGTAACGGAACAGCTTCCCTTAACTGTGTCCACATCACGATAAATACCTGAACCTCTGAGGCTTCGGTGTAGCCGCCCTTGACATCGTCGCAATGCTAGCAGGTCACGGGTTTCAAATGAGCGTGCTGTTAATCGACTTTTAAACGGGTACACACCACGCTTAATGCCAACATCACCTTTTTACACAATCCTGCCAACGCCAATCACGGCATCTAACAGCTTCTCTCTGCGCAATCAACGTACGCAATCTTCCCGGGTCAGCGCTACGACAAAGACGCAAGTGGCGATCGATGTGAATGACGCGACACCATGCCACATTCGCGCGAGACGATGCGATGCGACAAAATGCACGATCTCACAGGCACCAGTCGTTGCCCTAGCAAAGAATCACTCGCTACTCTGACAGGCCGTGCAAGCTGACGACCTGCTATTGAAAGCATGGAAGATGATTCGGGCGGGACAATGAGCCATGCGAGACGAGAAGTCTGAGCTTTGAGCTGCTTGGCGCATACATATGAATAGGGAAGACACGGGGGATATGAGAGAGATGGTAAGATGGAGAGGCGGTTGACACGGAAGAGTTGGAAGATGTGGAAGAGATGGAAATCGGCATTGTATACGCCGCGCACGTGGAGGCTCCAATGGGACAGCTTTCCAATCGCCTTTCATGCCCGCCTAGCAGTACGTCCCATCCCGCAGCACGTCGGACGCCTCTTCAGTCTTTTCTGTATCTTTCTTTGTGTTCTGTGGGCAAAAAGCGAAAAGGACCTCCCAGCTCGTTGCGGAAAGCTTACCTATGGCCTTCCATGCTGACTGTCTAAAGCATTCTTACATCTTCAGCTTTCTGCTTTTGGTCTTCGTTTCTTGGCTCATCCTCGTCAGTCAGTGCCCTTCAGAGATGCTATCCAGGGAATTCCCGGTCTCCAGTTCCTACATTTCGCGGCCGATTCTCGTACTTACTCACTCGTACTGGCGCCCCCAAGACGACTTAGAATGCCGCTAACTGCACCATCAAACTCCTCGATTCTGCGCAGTGGACTGTCGCGCAGGCTGGACGATAGGAGGAACATACTGTTAGGCTCGAGGGAACACAGAGCAAGAGTGCGTCTGTGAGCAGTCGGCGAACATTCGAAGCGGCACAGGACGGAGGACTACATCGCTGAGCCTGGAGGGAAAGCAAGGGAAAGCAAGGAAAGACAAGGCATTCTGGAAAGCATCACTCAAATCAGTCACAGCGAGTGTCGTGATTACAGTGACGGAAGAACCATTTTTGAGGGCGCACATCTGGCCACGCCACGTTACCACGCCCTAGCAACAATGCGACCTGCTCGAATGAAACTGCATTTCAAGCTTGAACAGACGCACGACTGAGACGCGCGGTCGTAAACCAACAGCAGCGAGCGGCCTGTGAGCAGAGCGAGAGTGACGATCACGGTCATGTCTGCGGACAGGCACTCAACAGTCGGCATACCTGGGAAGGATTGGATGTCCATGCCCCTGGTGCACAACCATCTCGACAAGCTGCCAAGTCCGGCACATACATTGCGAAGAATGCGACATAAAAATTGTCGCTAAAATATTCAACAGGCTCCAGCAAGACGGGAAGATGTACTCCCTTGGCCATCGACCGGTTTCTCCTCGCCAGTCTCTTATTATGTGGCGGCACTTTCTAGCCGGAAGGAAGGTCAGACTGAGAAGGGACCAGCGGTGCTGGACTTCAGAGGCCAGGGAAGCGAAGGGGTAACCTGGAAGCAGTCAGCGACCATTGCGGAGGCTGGACGATCGCACACTTCGACCTGAGACTCAACCTGACTGGGCGTCGAGTGATGAGCTGCCGGCAATCGACTTCCAGCATCGGCTAGCAACAACAAGATCCTCGGTTTCACGAGAATAAGCTGCTCGCATGGAACATGTCCCCAGCATCTCAACGGGACGGAGACTCTCAGACGACTACTCGGAAACGCCATCGCCTCGTCACCTGCCAAGCGGAGAGCTCACGATAATCACACCTGCCGTCTCATCAGAGGACTCGACCTGCGATACTGTGACAGCCTTTACTTTCTCGGCGCTTGCCTCCTTGAACCTTCTTCGCTGTGACATCAATGTCGACATCGGCGTCAATGGCCAACATCACAGTATACGATCGCGGCCGGTCTCAAGTACGCGGTTTCGAATGTTTTCGCACTGGCTATGTACCGAGATCTCTCCCTAAACCCCGTGCGACGACTGACCTTGGCGTAGCATGCACGGGAAAGCTTAGCTATGCCTCTGACAGCAATGATGATGACGATGAGGCCGAGACGCATCGCTCATACAAGACACAAATTTCCCCACTTCTGCATTTATTGCAATTCGATCTCGCCGAGCTTGCTACGTGGCTCTCTCTCCTGGACCCTCTAACCAACCTGGTCACGGCTTCTCCAATGAATTAGCGTCTTCGTCACAGCCTGCTTTCTTCTCGGTGAACGTCCACTGAGAGAAAGATGCTGGGGATTGGATCGTCGAGCGCTTTCGCAATATGTTCCAAGAAGAGAAGGCTGTCCGAAAAGACACTGGCACCCCATAGCCACAGGACTTGTGACAATGCGCATACGAAAATGGAAACGATCTGACACAAGACAAAGATTATCGGTAATGCGCTGCATGGCGCGGAAGGTGAACTTCAGGGCGATCTTCCGCTACCATGGCTTCCAAGGATTCTTTAATAGACTGCCAGATCCCCTGCCACCTAGGGCGTCGAGAGATGGACGTCATACACCAGAATCAATCAGTCAGGTGCAACATGGCCGACCCTTCCTGCTGAAAGATTGTGTTTCTCTCATTGCTCAATGATGTTATGTCTCGATAGGGTGCTATGTCGCGGGTTCTTGATATTTTCGCGAGAAGCCACAACTAAAATGTAAGTACGTCCTCATCCTCGGCCCTTCATAGCTGCGCTGATATGCGCAATCGTTGCTATCCGACCTTAAGAATGAGCTGTCGAAGACTAAAGCCACGGTCGTCTCGACAGCGGAGCAAGAAGATGAGTGATGCTCAGGCTCCTCAGACCCCAATCGAGATTACCGAAGCACGTACGGAGTCATGTCTTTCCACACTCTGGACACAGTACAAGAGCACGATAGCGATATTTACTTCGCTATGGTTGTCCTTGTCGATCAAGGACGTGAGCTATCAGGCACGAAGCCGAGCTGAAGACTATTCCGCATGACCACCTCCGCCGCAGTCACTCATGCTCTTCCTACTCCATCTGGTTGTACCCTATGACGAAACCCTGAGACAGCCAAGCACGAAACCTCTCGTCAGAGGGTACAGCTTAGCTGAAGATCCATTCGGCTAGAGGTCGGCAGCCGCATATCCTGATCGCGGCCCTGAGCGTAAGTGGAAGTCAATATGCAGCGCTGAAAGCCCTTCACGACTTCGCGAGACACCTCCATATGCTCGTCACCGCCGCCAAGATAGGCATGAACCGAGACGTACACGACTTACCGATTTTAACGTCTTGCAGAACTTGATCTCCATTTCCCGCCGCCAGAAGACGGAATATGGACCGAGCACGATTGAACGAGCGAAGGGACACAGCTCTTCAGGAGCTGGAACGCGAAGTCCAAACCGAAGAGAAGTTCAGCGTGGCCTTGGTGAAAAGACTGTCACAAATACTGCGCGACCTCAGCCTGATATTCACACAACTGAGGATGATGTCTTGCGGGCTGAGCAGGATGTAGTAGCTTTTCTTCAGGAAGCGAAAAAATAAATTTGCAGGAGGAGGTTAAGGCTCACGAGGATAGGTCCGGCAAAGATGAAGATATCTCCGCAAGGAGATGGCACTGGATGGAGCTGGAGCGCATGTCGGATGGGGTACTATCCAAGACAAGATACCTGGCCCGGTCGTGCATACGCAACCAAGGGATGGCAGAGCACACAAGATTTGTTCAAACCAATGAAAAGATGGTCCGTCACACCTACGATACTACGTGTTAACAAGAAGGCTTATTACCTCTCCTGACGTTTCAGTCTCGCCCTATAATCAACGCTGTGCTGTTAGAGAACTAATGATTCACGGCCAGGCAGCTTGGACTCAAGAAAGGTCGCTCGAAGCAATCTGAAGCTTCCCTGCCTCGAAATCCTTCAGCCCTCCAACGCGGAATGCAATCACCAAGATAAGCACGGTCGGGAAACCAGTGCAGATATATGCTTAGAAAGTTTCCTACTCGCAGAAGAAGATACCCCTTTTCGCCAATTGTCAGGATGATGATGCCTGTCTCTAGCTCATTCCTCCGTCTTCCAGTCACGCTCAAGAGCGTCTGGCCTGTATCGAAATGTCTGCAAAACATAGATCAACGAACTAGCTCTTCTAACACCTCGGAGTTCGCATTTTTTGGGCTGAAACCTCCCTCGGCTTGTCCATTTTGTGTCTGGTCCGAATGGCTTGACAGAAGACGATTTGTTTTTCTGGCGGACTCAGCACTCTTTGTTCTCAAGTCTGAATCTTATGTCCTCGATCAGAAATTGTCAGACATGAGGCTCAATGGAGCATAGCTATGTGCAAAGAAACATGCTGAAGAGTTGCGATCTCCCCGGATCTCCTCCGCTGGTACTGGAGAATGAGTCCCTTCGAGAATCCGACTGCAATTTTGGGACACTGAATTTTTTGATGGCTCTTGCCTGTCCTTGATCTGCTTGAGGGCTCTGATCCTCTGATCAGGCTTACACAACGACAAGCCATTTATTTCACGTCTTCTGCCTTCAGTCAAGCTGAGAACGGAGGATGAGGCCTATACATGCGCTTTCTCTGAGCGTATACGTGAACCCTGTGCTCAGGACTTGTTCAGCGCAGCGTATCACAGATGGTGGTACCATTGTCAACAACAGGAATCGTTTTCGGATCTCGGGCTCAGCTGCACGCCATTCTATCAACATGCAGCCAGTCCTGCAAGATATCATGTTGCGAAATGTCACGTGACTTATTGCCTCAGGCAAGCACCAGATCACAACAAAGACGACCGCGAAGACTCCATCATCCGCGTCTCAGCCATGACAATGCGACCAGACCACATCAAAGCAGCATCGATCGACACACGTATAAGCATCAGTGCCACGCTTGTTGCATCGTCCCACCACATAGCCTCTCTGGACTCTTGTAGCTCCACAATGGGCAGGATTATGTGTGCCGGAGAGGGTTGGCGTGGGGCTTCTTACTTCCCGTTAAAGACGACAATACCGACAACGACACCGACATCGATTAGCCACGCCCGATTCCAAAAAATCATGCACGGAGACAAGACCGATTGCCAGAAGCGGCAAATGATCACGCACATTGGAAAGAAGCCACACCTGAATCCAGATGTGGTGGGCGGAGCCACTTTCCCTTCTCAGCCAAATGGTAAAACGACCAAAAGGTAAAAGTACTTCTCATCACATATATCTCTCTTTTCAGCTTCTTTCGTGCCTGTGATAATGAGACCAAGGTGAAGCCAATCGCGCTGGTCGGATATTCTGGTCCGCTCAGATCGTGCCCAATCTCTCTCTCAGCGCCGCATGTTTCATCACTCCTCTCGATGTAGAACCAACTATCCCGTCTTCTCCGTCTTATATTGGCCGGATCTCCCAACATCTCGTCCGCGTCATTGAATGTCTTTCTCCTCAACCCTTCCAAGTGTCCTGTCCTCGACATCCAGCTCTTGGGAATAGACCAGAATCCATGCCCAAACATCATGCTTTCTCCTTCTGCATCATATCACATCACATGCTTCCACGACAAGAACGTTGACACACGGCTTTTCTACAGCAGACAATACCTATACATCTTTCTACCTTCCTCGCCTTTGACGCAAGGACGTTTCTTCTCCACGGGACTTGGCTCTCTACTAGCTCTTCGGCAATAAGGACGATTGCCAGTCTGTCTGATCGGCAGAAAAAACCTGCGACCAACTGCAGACAGCCTCTTCCTCCTCATCCTCCTCCTTGTCCGCCTCCTGCTTGTCCGCCTCCTCCTTATCACCCTCCTCGCCGCTTCAATCTTGTCCCACGCCAGTTAGGTCCGGAGATGTATTTCATGTTCCAATCTCCACGCCTGCGGAAAGCGCGCCGTTGTCGTGTTGAGAGGAGCATGAAATGTATGTCGTAGGTTGACTGGGCGTCGGGATGCGAATATGAGGAGGAGTAGGGTCATCGACGACGCTGCTGCTATCGCCAACGCCGTCGCTGTTTCACTGATGAGACGAAATACTTTGGGAGAGCAAGAGATACTTTCTGCTTGAGTACCGTGTACGCCAGCAAGTGTAGTTGGATCACTCCATGACCGACTTGTCGTATACCGCCCAACAACACAGACATGGTGGCTGGTATTTGGAAGATATACATACGTTTTTTCCATCGTCGACTTTCCTCAGCTATGCTCTCTCAAGTCGAAATGTGGCAGTCCAAGTAGAGTGGAGACCAATCAAAGATGGCAGCCAAGCAATGTCCAAACAAGAATACCTACGAAAGAGATTTTCGCCATTCTGCTCGGACGACAACATGGTGATGCATCAGCCTGAAACATTGCACTCTCAGCCGGGATCAAGACGCCCGGCAATTCAAAAAGCATCGTGAACGCGAGCACTCAATCCCATCATCAACCCCACCTCAGATCCACAGAATGGGGTTGGCAGTAACCCACAAACACGACTGACAATCCAGTCACCTTCTTCCACTGGCACAAAATGGCACAACATGCCTACCAATACGCACCACACACGCCAGAATAAGAGAATGAAGCAAGTCCTCTGGACACTCGCAGACAAATGCCTTTGAGAGACCACAAAAATTACGACCAGACGGTCTGAATCCACAAAGAGTGAAAGCTGCGCTTTAACGAGACACTCATCGTCAACCTCGTCCCTGTTTGACACCGAGCATGGGGCGTGGACACAACCCGGATGGCTCTCCTACTACGCCAACACAGCGACAGCATGCACGTAGCGACATGCAGACCAGGGGTGCTCTGTCGGATTGAGCGAGCGACAAGCCAGTCCCTATGCCACTCTTGCCGCCGCCTCAAGCACGACTGATCCTCTCTCTCCCACTCTTCTCTAACTCACACTCTTGTCTCGCACAAACTTGGAATTGTGGGGAAGAAGAGAAAAGGGATGATGTGCAGACTCTGATTTCCACCAGACCAAAGGAAAGTCAACAATTCCTTCCCCCCCCCCCCAAAGAAACCTCGAGAAAGTGCAGAATGCGACCAGAAGGATCGCAAAGCCGAAGGCACAAACAGCAGGAACAAAAAGCAAGAACAAAACGAAGAAGAGGAAGACGAAGAAGAACAAGAAGTCGGAGAAATCGAAAGCCAAGAAAGTTTCAAGAAGTCGGACGAGGTCTGGCCAGCCTCGTTTCTCCCTTGAATTTTCTGGGGCTCCTCGGTCTCTCTCTGGAACTTCTTCTTTGTCTTTCTGCCTTTGTCCACTTGTTTTCTCCTGGACTTCGGCTACCATTGTTTGAGTGGTGGCTGGTCGCTGGGCAGGTTGGCGTTTTGAAATGGTTTTTGTTAGCAGTAGTGGTGAGAATGACGAAGGGTACAATTGGGGGTGTGGGATGGAGGTGGAGCTTGTAGATGGCGCTGGGAGATGGAAATGGAGATGAAAATGGAGATGAAGATGGAGGGAGGAGAAGAGAGATACGGGATGATGGTCAAACCAACGCTACGCGCGGCAGGAGGAGAAAGTTTGGTCCTCCATCATCGTCATCGCTTGTTACGAGGGCAAAGTCTCGGACAACGAACGATAAGGGCAGAGAACGTTTTCAACGACGACGACAACGATCACGATGGTGTCAGAACGCAACTCCAGCCACACAGGAGGAGTGTTTCGTCTGTGCATCCATGCGTCTTTCCCATCGGACGCCAGTCCACCCACCCAATCGAAAAGAAGTCTTTCCGCTTCGATCTCGACCAGGCCAAAGATCCGGTTGTCCTCAACGACATGAGCGTCCTCCTCACCACAACACACAGCGTTCGTTGCTTGATGTGAGACTCCGAGTGACGACGTAGGCGCAGCGATGCAAAAAATCTCCTTGGAGGTGGATCCATCAATTTTGCGTCTCACTTAGCCAAACCACTTTTTCCTCTTTCTTCCACTATCTTGCTTTTCCTTCTTCCCCCCATCCTCGGAGCCGGCATTGGTCTGGCCAGCCAATGTCGATTCTGGGAGGATGTGGGTGAGCGGCAGAGAACTGGAAAAGGTGGCAGGCAAAACAACGGGCGGTGGGAGCGGGAAATGGGAGGAGGGAAATGACGAGGAGAAGTGAGGGAGTGGAAGAATTGTAAATGAGATAGGATCCGGTAATGAGTGATTGTTTCGTCTCCCTCCTCGCGGATGTGTGTATCTGTCGACCGTGCCATCCGATGAGGTTGTCGACTTTGTTTTGTAGTAGACGCATGACTGCTTTGGTCCTTACCGTACACGACCGGCTCGTCACAAGCATATGTCAAGTATCCATACTTACTGCCCTCGTTGGCGATGTGACTTTATTGTTTATGCATTCTCTCGTCGTGACGTGACCTCCTCCTCCTCCAACGCCTCTTAATTCTGTGATCGCTGTTCGTAGGGAGTCTCTAGGCCTTGGTAGATCTCTGCTGATTCATCCTTCTTTCCCTACGCGACCGCCAAGACAGACTGATGTAACAGCCGAGGGATCGAAGCGACATAGATTACAGAGATGCGTGAAGCGCGCAGGACTGAGGGTGCTAAGCAAGCGACACGAGCCAAAATTGTAGCACTATTCAAGTGGTGACAAAGTACGAAGTTCGTATCAAGCTGAAAGGAGGTACGGGGAGACAGAAGAGCGGCGACGCAATCGGGTAGCGAAAGGTCTCGCGCTGGCGTTAGCAGGGGCTAAGAGAAGAGATGAGCGAGTGCGTGGCCGTTGTGTGTGGTGTGGTGTGGTTGTTCGCATTCTGGTCGCAAACTGCAATTCTCGGTCGCAAACTGTAAATTATGGCTGCAAATTTGCGACCAATATCTGCGACCAAGATTTGTACGCGACGGCTTAGCTTCCGCCCGCGCCCGGTTGTGGGCTTGCGCTTTCGCTGACATCTGTTCGTGAGTTGTACCTTCGGTATCAGGACGGGCTCGATCCTGGAGTCTGGGACACGAGAATGTCCGCGCCGGAAACGTGTCTCGATAGAGTGGAGGGTCGCCGAAGTCGAAGGAAGCACGCATCAGACCGTCGTAGGAACATTAAGCGGCAGTAGACACTGCGCCACGCGTGTCTCCTTGCCGAGACGGGAGATTTGCGAATGCCAGCAAAGACGTGACTTTACCTCTGTCGGCAGTTTTTGAGTGAGCTCACTGGTTAAGTTTGCGCCTCGTTGTGTAGCGTTACCAGGGGAGCCATCACAACAGAAGTGCAATCGATAGAGATCGCGGTTGCTCGTCGTGGTTGCACTGGCCACGGTGGCCGTCAGGAACTATGTCGACGAGTAGGCAACGGAAGCCTCCCTTGGGCTCTCTTCATTTCACGCAAGGTCGTCGTGAGACTCCGTGTAACATGGCCTCGTTACCAGCTCTTCGACTGCGGCTCTAAGTTCCTTCACGGCTGCGCTCAGCTGCTCGCAAGATCGATATATGAGACGTCCGCGTACTACATGTAGTACTGGAAAGATCCGGTGGATTGGCTTTCGTCTCCATGCTACTTCTACGCAGCGTTTGACCCGAGTGAGGCCATTGCAACAGGCCTCAAGGGCCTTCACTACCGAAATCGAGTCGTGCTCGACAACAAGGCTTCAATCTTGATGTATCGTCGCTGTCTCTGTCGTATTTTCTGCCCTGGACCGCGCTTGCTCTGAATTTGCCAACGCTCCGCGGACTCGAGGAAGGTAGGAAGAGTGGGCCGACAATATGGAGTGGAAAGTGTTCGGATTAGCAAGACCACTCTGCACTTGTTGGTGTGAGATGCCAAAGGACAGGAGCCGCGTAACAGGGAGCACGTGACATCTGCACTTCTCGTCTTTCGGTGCGTGCCGCCTAGCCGGTGTTGCCGCTCCCGTCGCTCCAGAAACTTCTCGCTTACACGCGTATAGGCTGAAATCTAGGTTCGTAGCCAAACGTTGTAGTTCAGCCACGGGGTGTCGCCGCGGCAGTACCATGGCTCATCCGGATCAGCGTCAGGATCAGCATCCGCATCAACTTCCGCTCTCTACAGTTCAATCGCAGACTGGCGCTGTGACGATTAACTACAACCACTACGCCAACAACATTCACTACTACAGCTACCAGCAGCCAAATGACTACCACCCAAGTCGCCAGCACGATCATCCATGGGTCGTGAATGCCCCGCCGGCGAGCTACCTGCCTACGTCATACAATTATCACCAATCGCCTGGTCTCCATTCACGGAATCCTCGTGGAGGAGCTTTCGTCCGGCATGGCCATCTCCCAGCGTCTCCGAGCGGCAAGCGCAAGCACACGGCTGTGACAGGAGATGATGCTTATGCAAGCAAGAAGGCGAATAAGCTGCTCGATGTTGAGACGATAGACTTGACCATCGACGACGACGATGGCAGCGTGGACCCCAAGTCGGACTTGGTGCAAGAGCCTGAGACGATTCCGTTGAATAATGACGATGAGGAGGGAAATGGTGTGGGCCAGGATAAGTGCACAGAGGGCACTGTACCCGAGCGCTGCACACACAAGCAGATCAGCGCCTGGCTTGGTGCGTTCGGAGAACAACTAGTGCATGTCATATCAGTCGCCGGTGAGCATACCAGAATGTATGCAGATGCCTTCAACATACATGCGAGACTTCCGCACATGCAGCCAGCCCCTGGAGACGTCTACAAATCGTCAGCCGAGGCCCGGTCTTTACTCGCATCAAAGGACACTCTCGACAAGCCCTTGATCGTGCTGAGCTCAGCAGCAGACACCGCACGGCCACTACCTTTCGACGATGCTATCCAAGGATTACGCACGGCTGGAGATGACAAGGAGCTCCCCGTTCAAGATGCTGAAATGGACCGTGAGGAGCATAGCAGTCGCTTGGAGACGATCAGGACCATTACATCGCGACTGCAAGAGGATTCGGATGGTATATATCCATGGAACATGCTCTCGTTTCCTCTGAAAGAGTACAATTACACTCCGGACTTCATGGGTCAGGGCTGTGATGACATTCTACCCGACCTCTGGAAGATGCTCGACGCCTCAAAATCACGATCACGATCACGGCTCAAGCAGGAGCCTCCTATGGCATGGTGCACCTTTGCCGAGAGGACCTCAAAGATCGGAGCCATTACTGCCCCACATATGGACGGACATGGCTTCTCCACGACTCTGACGAGCGGTCAGGGCGAGATGGGTTTGGGCTACCTCGACGCTGCACCATTCTCGGATGACTGGCTCCGATTCTGCGAAACTCAACATAGTGGTGACCACTTCCAGGGAAAGTGGAAAGTTGCCGTGTTGGCAAAGCACGATTCGGCCATCATTCCAGCCGGCGTTGTGCATTTTGTTCTTCGCCGGGGTGGAGGCGGCCCGACCATGACCTTTGGCACGCATTTCCTTCGAGGTGCGGATCTTGTACGGTTCGTAAAGCTGTGTGACAACCAGCTACGCTTCAAGGAAGTCGTTAATGAGGACGAGAAGGCGATGTGGCCGTACTTGGTTGTTGCAACGAAGCTGCAGAAACATAGGGAGAGGAGAGATGCCAGTGTCATGAACCAAGCATTTTGGGACGAATGCCAGGTAAGTGAGCTGCTTACCACCCCCAGACAGTATGCCATCATGCACCGCGAAGCTAATGATATACGCCTTAGAGACTAGATACGCGCCTTACCAGACCTTCCACCCTCAAGCCTTTTCAATTTGCATCTTTCGACCTCTTTGCAGATGAAGCCACGCCAGCAATCAAGTCGACTAGGAAGAAGAGCAAGACGAAGAAGGGCAAGAAGTCAGCGCAGTCTGTAGGACCGTGAAAGGCTGATAGTGAACCGGTGTATGGAATCATCATGCTGTCAGGAGAGAAAGGCTCGCGTGGAGGGCAAGTGCCGAACGTGGTGGTAGGTGCGAAAGAGCCGTGGCTGGAGAAAGTGACGCTGTCCACGTACGTGTGCTGATCTTCATCATGATTAACGCGATGATGCTGCTTCTGTGTGTACGGCGGCAGTGATGATGGTGGCTACGCTGGCATGAAGTGCGTATTGAGAGCTTGCCGGCCTTGACGAGGGATACGGTCATCAGCGACATGGCCACTGGGAAGCGGCATACGGCCAACAACAGGCAGCGTACAGTCCCGTTGCTCCAAGCAGGCAGAACGTTACAAGTCCACTCGAGTGGACGGGTGAGCGCTTCCTCAGAGTATGGTCTGCGAGTCAACTTCAAGTCCACAAGATCAGGTGATGCAGGCGTGACATGAAAGCAATTTTACGTCCATTTCCTGGGAAGCTACAACCCTCGTGCATCTCAAGAGACTGTTGATCTCTCATAGGCTTCTGATGGTCGCAATAAGCACGGCTAGAATGCCGGGCCTTCGATGCAAATGCTGTTGGCAGGAACTGGGTGCCAGCTGCGATGTGCCTGGACCTACAGGTGCGCAGCAGCCGAGCCGATGTCGTACGACCTCTGTGCATATCCATCATGCTATCGAGCGGCTCGCGCTACGCGCTTCGCCTCGACCAAAGTCATCTGTGCTACATTCTGTGGCCCAGTTTCCATGGTCTTGGGCTCGTACTTTGGCAGACAATTTTGCAGGCAATTCTGCAGGCTTCCGCCAATTCCGCCCGTGTTCTCTGGTTGAATGCCCCACTTTCTCTTCCACTTGTTATCACAGACAGTCAATCAGAGAGTGGTAGGAAGTCAATGCTTGCCCGAACCCATTGCTTCGTCAGCGTCTGGAGAGGGCATTGACGACATCAGATCGACGTCAGTTGCGTGTCACCATTTCACTTTCTGAAATTGCCTCGAAGGCTATCAGCGTTGCGCAGCACATCTAGTTGTCGAGTTGACAGCATGCATACATGTGGAAGGTTCAGCAGCATTGAAGATATCCGCCGCTCGCATGAAGGGCCGGTCCTTCGAGCGCACTAAGCGATATGGAACTGCTGAGTTGGCACGAGACATGCCGCATTTCATGTTCTCCCTGCTGTATTTCATGTGTTGCACAAGAGCGGTTCCGGGATCCACATACCAGCAGGCTTGAACGAAGTATAGCCTCTCCTCCTTCGCGGTTTCATTGTCCGCCATCGTCGAATTGCTTGCAGGCCAAGCAATAGTCGTGATGATTGAGAGCAGTATCCGCGGACAGGATCATGCGTATCTTCTCATTCTCAAGAACACCAGAAACCAGCATCAAGCACAGCCAAGGAGCCGTATGTGGTCTTTTCGATGCCTTCCAGCTTGTCGGAATCTACCTGCGGTGTAACAGGCCATTGCGAAGCCTGCGTATGTCTGCGCGTCGCAGCTTGGATCACGTTGGTGTTGTCGAAAATGACGAGAGTCGTATAACCAGAGTTGTCTTCCTGTCCGGTATACATGTGCAGTGAGGCTCTTACAGATTGAGGAAGCGTGTTCCACGACTCAAGAATAACCAGGCTTCAAGGTGAGATCTCCACAAGAACGACCAAGCTCCAAGGTAAGGTCTCCACGAGAGAGATAGGGTCCAAGGGAGTATTTTAGATTACCCTGATGGTGTCTTATGCAGGGTCGAGGAGCCGGGTGACGAATCGATGGTTGTGCCCGTGGCGGCAGGCATGGTGGCGGCCGGGGGAGAACGCGCTAAGACTGGAGAGGCGACTGCACGTGAACGTGATGAAGAGATTCAATTGACATTGTTCAGCTTCGTCGTCGTCGGCGTGGTCGTTGTGATGTCGTACATTGGCCGAAGAAGTGGGCTTAAGGGAAAGAGAAGCAGTCGAGAGCGCCAAGCGCGCTGGATGATGTGACGGCGCTTCTGCGGAGTGCCTTATTGATTGGTCGGAAAATCACGTGAGGCCTTGTCTATCTCGACATGCTCTCTGCCTGCAAGTCGAATAGCATCACCGTTTGTGCAGAATTGTGTCCAGGATTGCGTCTACTCTGCCGATCGCGACTGGTAGGATACAGTAAGCAAGTGATGCGCTGTAAAGTGGGTACATGTACGTTGTAGCTCCATTCTGGAGACTCATGTCCCACAATCACTCTATCGCGAACAGCCTCCAACTTCACCCAGAACTTGGTAGCCTGCCATCTGTATCTCACATTGGACCCTCGCAACGCTTCATTGCCTGCAAGCGGCGCAGAAGCGGCATTCAACACCGCAAGATGCCCTGCTCTCGCGTATCTGGTCCGGACTGGTCTGGTCTAGAAATGACCAACACCATTGATGACGCAGTCTGAAATCGACAACGGCAAGTGGAACGCACCGGGAATGGTAGATCCCTGCGTGACGGCTCGATTATGCCCGGCGGAACGTCAGTCGTAATGCCCGTTTCCGACTCGCCGCAACTGCTCTTTGCCGCTGTCAAGCAACAAATGCCGATGCATCGACGTTCCAAGCATGCAGAGACGTTTGGACTTCGACAGGGACTAGTCGCACCACCAGGGCTTGTGAGAGGGATGAGAGCGCAGCACAGAGACAGGAAACGAGCAAGGGAGTGAAATTGCTCCTGGTCCTCGGATTGAACACGTCAAAGCTGGAGGTTCCTGCCATAGATGATACCGCCGTTCAGCGCTGCGATGGAGAGGACGCAAGACCTCATGACTGACCTGTTCTGACGTTGTATGCGACAATTTGTCGAGACATGACCGCGCCTCTGTTACGACCCGCATTCTCACTGTGATCCTGGAATATACTGAATATCGAATCTACCTCTACCCCGAGAGAGGGCAAGTTTCTCAGACTCTCATCACTGTACGTGTCACACTGCCCTTACAGTATCGTCTGCGGGATTCTTCTGGAGTTCTTCGCCGTTTCAACACTTGTGCGCAGCATCACCAGACTCAAATGATTCATACTCCCCGATTCCCGCGGTGCAGTCATAGTCGCAGCAGCAGCAGCAGTAGAAACCTGAATTCAGCAAAGTATCTACTTAATCTCCTCGTCCTTATTGTCAAGAAGACCTGGATTCTCTGCAAAATCGACTGCGGCAGCTGTTGCGCTCGCTACTCAATTTCTGTATCAAAGAAGACTACGACGATTTCCGCTGGTAAGGTACTACCCCGGACTCGATTGGTGGTTGTCTGGATTCTTTCGTGTGATCGATCGCGGACTGTCATGGACATTACCCTCCCTCGGACACCCGTTGTGATGAACTTCTCTGGTATTGACACTTCACGCGACCGTCACGAAATCCTATCAAGAAAGCTGGATCTGCCAAGGTGGATCGGCGATGCAACACACAGGCTTTACTATCACTATTGCTCTGTGAGTACAATTCCATATATGTGTGCCTGTCAAGCCCATCTGCCTACCTGTTCTACCGACAGTGAGGGACTCCAGCTGCCTGGTCAAACGGGGCGAATCCTCGAGGCAATGGTCATCAATTTCTGTGCGCTCCCGACTTGAGCTTCCAGCTGGCAAGCTCACTGGCCGAAGTGTGGCCGCCGTTTTCTAGTTGAGACCCAAAGGCACAAACGGAGACTCTGCAACAAGCAGGTGCACTTCATGGCTTTAAGAGGCAGAAGCTCAGTCCGCAGCGCAATGAACACAGCGGTCAGATCGAAGCGTTGGGAGGTGTATCAAGAGCAGCAAGCAGTCGATCGTCAACAGGCAAATGGTACTCGTGAGAAGGCGAACCGATACGTTGTTACACCATGTCTGCCGATCTTGAGTTAACAAGTGTTTGTGCGAGTCGGACCAACACGTGTTCCGTGCAAAAACCTTCAGCGTACCTCGTTGCCAACAATTCCACACCGTTCACACCCATTCAGGAAGAGAGAAGTGCGACGATCTGATAGCTATCTTACAAGGATGACATGTATGCTTTGCGTAAGTAAGCCCAGCTACTCAAAATCGATCGCCTGTTGAAGTGGGCTTTGTCCGTGGTACCGAAGGTTAGAGAGGGAACCAAGGTGAAGTCGATATGTAGTGCTTTGCACATAGCTCTTTAGTGATACTGATATGTACTGTTGCTTGGACA
Source organism: Microcyclosporella mali (assembly GCA_002785985.1). Classification (NCBI taxonomy): domain Eukaryota; kingdom Fungi; phylum Ascomycota; class Dothideomycetes; order Mycosphaerellales; family Mycosphaerellaceae; genus Microcyclosporella; species Microcyclosporella mali. The sequence goes on along the minus strand of NHNU01000025.1, from coordinate 193,163 downwards.
GAGCTGCGGCGAAGGTCATTGAAATACATATAGATGCTTTCCTGCCCCTAGACTTCCAAGCATCGCCTATTGCGAGCTTTCTGCTGTCGAATCCGAAGTGTTGGCCGAGCTGGAATCACTCAGTCCGATTACATTGCTGATTATATTTCATCTATGCGCATCGAACGCGACCAGCTTCCTCCTATTTGCTGCTGTCGGTGTCATTCTTGTTACAACAGTATCAACAATAAGAATATACGTGTACCTTGAATAAACGGCTATGCTTTGTTAAAGACATACTATACTTATCAAAAAGCAACGCACTTCTATTTTTCTCTCTAAGCCTTCTAGCTTTGCCTGCGTTCTTGGCGTAAAGAACGCTTCTTCCTCTTTTGTTACAGAGCGTACGAGGTACTAGTAGTTTATTAGAAGAAGAGAAAGAAGCACAACTACTAAATTTAGACTTCGCAGCACTGTGAGGTCTAAAGATATATTTATATTTAGACTTCGCAGGTAGCAAAGTCTAAATTTTCACCGCATCCACCCCACAAATTTTGTACATATATACGGTAGTTGAATTTTGTATGTTCTACTCGCGCGATATCTGAAGGCAGCTTGAATATACTTGTTGCTAATCGCTGCCTCCTCGACCAGCACATAGTAGGACGGACAGGTCTAATGAATTCACGATCGTTCGGGATCAGCGATCCAATATGGTGCGGTCTTTCCTTAGTCCTAATAAGAGAGGCAAGGAACCGAAATTCTTCACTGTTATCTTAAACGAGGACAGTATCTCTGTACCGTTTTCTAAGAAGGTATACGTTATAGCGTACTTGGAATGGGCACTATTCAAGGCCTGCTGCAAGGTAAATTGTCGGACGCGGAACAGCAACTGTTAGGAACGCTCGATTATCTAACGCTATTGCCCAACTTAGCTGCTAGGCTGCCGAACACGAGTATCCATGAAACTAGGGCACCTTGAGTATCGAAGGTCATAAGCTCTAAGAACTTCACGCTGACGTCCACAATTCGTGTTATACAAAAGTTGATGGCCGCCGTCAATGCCGATGACAGACCTGCTCCTCGTCTAGGATCTGTATACCGTCTCTCCAGTTTGCGTTCTGTATCTCGTCGTGGTCTGATCGTCGTTCAATCGCTGTAGCAGACGGCCCCTATATGAGCGCTTGTCTAGAGCTTGGTCACTGTGACTCCCGATAGAGCCCGTTGTATGGGTGAGATTCGTCTCCGAGATTAATGAATATACCACGGATATTGGGTGTATCTGGCGGCAAGCAGATATAGCTTCAGCTATACAGTCAGGAAATGGATGCGAACATTGTGTCGTCTGCTATCGGCCATGGGCGCAGTTACTCCATCCCTTCGATGGAGACGAGGTTGGACGTAGTCAGCCGTTTGCCTCGTGATGAAGGAGGTCCCAGACCGGTGCGAGACCACGACGCCAAAGGTGCCAACGTCACCCTTGTCATCGGCGCCAGAAACGGCCGTTCCGTGAGTGCTGATGGACTGGAAGTGGGCCAGAGAGATGATCGGATACGTATGGATGACCAGCGGGAGGTGCGATGGTGCTGTCTTCCTATGTTGCCAAAAGAGGTCAGCGAACAGCTCTCCGCGAACGATGATATCATCGGTGGCGAGCACGTCGGATTGGGCATCATAGGTGACAAGCGTCACAGTCTTACCTAGCTTTGCCAGGTCGACCAGCCGAAGGTTAACGGCAAAGTACAGGATTGGAGAAAACCAGGCTTCGCTAGGTCGTCGATGTCTTCGAAGATATTGTCCAAACCCTTCACATATGTGATACTCAGCGTCAGCTATTGTTGGTAGGGACGAGGACCGCGAGCCAAGGTGTCCTGTTCCTTGTTTAGTCACCAGGAGCAGGCTTTTGGTTCTCGACGTTCCAGCTTCCAGCCCGCTCCTGAGGGAACGTCTCATCGTTGAAGAGCACATATTGCAGAGTCTCGGCTGTGTCTAAGTGACCTTGGGGTGAAAGAAGTTGTTGATAGCATGAACGGGTAGTTCGACTCGCAACGGTTTAACAAAGGACCGTCGAGTAGTTTTGAGACTCGTTGAGCCGGTGTCCGTCACCATGGGCTGCTCGATCGCGACGTCGTGGAGACCTGCTTGCAGCCCGGGAATGACGATGATCTCAAGTGCCTCTAACCTGCTCGTAGCTCGTCCGTAGGATCGGCACCGCGCAGTCGCCGAGCCTGTAGCTAAGCATGACGAGAGACTAGATAACTCGGCGGATTGAAGATGTGCTCCCGGAAGAAGCACTTGAAGCTACTTCGAGAACGTGAGCACTGCCTCAAGAACGAGCTCGAAATATTGATGGTGAGGGCTCGCTACTAGAGAAGTCCCATTCCGGTGTCCTTGCTGAAAGCCCTGCGAATAGAATATGCGATCCATCGTTGTTGGCAAGCCGAGGTATGCACATATATCGTGACTTTGCAGAGGTCCCGTCCCGGCCAGCTTCTCATGGGGGAGCAGGATGGGGAGAGAGCAGTCGCCTAATAAGTAGTCCGTGTTCAGGTCGTATTTGCTAAGCCACCAACAATTTTTGCATCGAGAATGCAGAATGACTGAAGTTCTGGTACCTTAGCACCTACCCCTTTGCCGTCCACTTCTAGCGACATTCTGTCATAGTTGTTTATCGCGGGCCACGTACACGGTCCGAGTACCTTCGACTTCTACCTGCACTGCATCGACAACCTGCGTAAGCTGAAGCTGCTGATATAGACAGGGGCCAAAGGGACGGTATCAATGCCGACTGCTGCAGCGCACAAAGAACGTGACGTTGACTCAAGGGCAGAGCAAAGGTGGTGTCAATAGTAATGGCACGGTGGAAATGGCACGGTGGAAATGGTACGGTGGTAATGGCACGGTGATAAAGCATGGCAGGAAGTGAAAATCCAAAATGCTTTAGGACACTTTGTTGACACCTCAGGCACCATCTCCTGCGTACTCCCCAGATGCAACTTCACAACGTCATGTTGCTTCGACAAAGTCACCTTCGGGTCCATCGACATTGTCTGCATTGAACACTGTGTCTAGCTGTGACTGTCAAGCAAGAGTGAGGGCCGAACGAGAGACGTAGCGTGATCAGTATCTGCAGGGGCGAGGGTGTCACATGGCGCCAGGTACATTGCCAGCGTTTCCAAAGCCTGAAGCCTGGTCTCGCTGCTGTATGCGATACCTTGGACGACTCCTAATCCCTTGAGCTCTGGACTATCGGACTGCACCTGCTTCGTCCGGCTGGCCGTAGAGTCATGAGATGAAGCTCGCGAATGCCGTAACGGGCCAGTGGCATTCAAAGTCGACTTGGAGACCATGAACACGCTCGGGCTCTCTTGCATTTGATAGTCGCGCCGTCTGACATGCCGCCAAATGACGACCACTGATCTGAGGCTTAATGACGATGCATTTCTCTACCATGTCGATGCCCATCAAGCTCGATGCCTTTGTCCTCGATCGAGAGACGTGCACCGGAGGTCACAAAGATGCAAAAATTGTACGCATCACTCAGCCAAGCTAAACTTTCATTCGCATCGAGGTCTTGGCGTTACAGAATGACACCCTGGAACCCGGTTGACGTCCACGATTCCATCCCAAGGAACCGGAATTATCGCCTGACGAACCTGGGTATTGGCAAGATTCGAGACCATCTACTGGGCGTGTATCTTCACTGGATCGTGCCACGAACCTAGCACCCCGGCACTGCTGCTGCCAAGTGAAAGACCAACCTGAAAGACGATTCGAAGGGTCCTACTGCCCCGGTTTTCCCCAAGCCAACAAACCAATAGCTCGTCATCCGAAAGATCGACCCCGAAATGTTTAACATGGTTGAAGTTCAGGCCAATAACCGTCGTCTTGACCGACTTTGCAGAGAGCACAAGCCGACTACTCAACTCTTGCCGGAGCTGTTTACTTGTTAAAAACAGTAGTTCGGCGACGAGCAAGCGTGATGCGTGCAGGGAGCTGTCTCTTGCAAGCTGTACTGTAGTTTTAGAGCCTACGAAGTCGTAGATGAGGCCTAGCAGCTCCGGGTCAGCGCCAGCAATTGGCTGTGTGTATGCGATGCGTGGGAGGCGTCAGTGGCGTCTTAAGGCTCGTTTTTGTAGTGGTTGGGAGTCACTGAGGAATCACGAGCTCGTTTCTCGCGTAACGCATAAGCGACGGAGCTTGTCGGCATTTTCAGCTTGTTCGATGGCTTTTTACTGGTTGAGGTCATGCTGGTCTTTGAAGTCATGCTGGCCTGTGAAGTTATGCTGGTCTGTGAAGTATTCTGAGGATTATGGTTCGGTGTCCGACTTTCAACGCGTGTCGCTAATGTACATGTAGCCTCTGCTATTGGATGGTCCGGTGTCAGATAAGTATTGTCGATCAGCGCAGCTTGCGCAATGGCTTATAGATTTGAAGGAGTTCGCTGAACTCCATCACCATCCGAAGCATAGAAGTTATCCGCCATCCTCGACAAGTACAAACTCACTCTTCCTACTATCGTCACGTCTCCTCCTCCTCCTGCGACCAAGGGCAAGAGAGTCGTCATGCCTAAGAAGAACCAGAAGAATAATAAGAACATCGTCGCCGCTACATCCAGTGGTGGTGCTGGTGTTGGTGCTGGTGCTGGCGGTGCTGGTGGTGCTGGCGGTGCTGGTGGTGCTGGCGGTGCTGGTCTTCGTCGATCGAGGCGTCTTCAGCGTTTCGACGACCCTGGCCGTCTGACTATGCGTGAGGTTTAGGAAGAGCATCGATGATGAGGAAATGCGCGCCGAGCTTACGAACGGCTGTTTCGACTGAATGGCTGTCGAGACGAATGGCTGTTTGGACTGAATGGCTGTTTGAACTGAATGGTCGTGGGCGTCGCGAACTTTTGCATGCATGAATGATGGAGATCGAGAGAGGCGAGCAGGAAGCAAAAAGCCCTCCAAAGGGCCAAAAAAAAGATTTCACACACATCAGTAGGGCAACGGGCTGAATGCACAATGGATATGACGAAACTTCGTAACGACATTGAACGAAGTAGCACAACCACAGATAAGCAGATAGCAGGAATGATAGATCATGATTGACGAGCAACAAGAATGAGACGAGGTTCTGAGGAATATTCCTCCATGAAACGGATTCAATTCTTCTCTTCTGCTCCCCATGCTCGCTCCCTTTCCTGCCCCATCGCCTGTCTCTTTCTTTTTATTCTTTTTTCTTGTCTGTCGACCAGATCCTCCTTCCTTGGTCTTTCCTTTCCACAACAAACCAATAACACAACGATCCAACAACGTAACAAGTACCCAACTATCCAACGACCCCAATAACTTAATAACGGCGCAATGGACCACAGCAACAGGCAAAGGATCTGACGAACATCATTAATCGCGCTTTCTCTCTCGTTTCCGCGCGCTCTCTCTCTCTCGTGGAGCTGAGTTTTTTGCTGCTGGTAGATAGATATCTGTTTGCAACATCTTTCAATAAGACTACTAACTATTACTGTCGGGAAGGCCACGTCATGTCATGTCATGCCATCTTATACAAACATGCGCGGCGACGGAGGGTAGTAAATAGTAAAGTAATGAGATAGATATCAATTGGAAGTGGGGAAGAAGAGATGTGATTGCTTCTTCTTTTCTTTATATCTTGATTTTTATTCATTGGTTCCTTTCTCACGTCCTGTGTTCCGTTCTTCCTTCTTGGTCATTGAAATCTTCTCGTACGATCGTTCAGACTGCCCTGCCTGCCCTTGCCTGGCCGGAGCCGATATGTCATGCCTATACTCTATCTTTGACAAGTTCCAGGCAGATGCCGGTGATTGACGGTCCTCTCACAAACTCTTTCAGTCCAGCAACTTTCTCCTTCACACTATCTTCCTCTTCCAATACTCGCTTCCCTCCTTCGTTCAGCATCTCCAAGAGCTTCTCAAGCAAGCGCCCGGCTGCGAGGCTCCGATCTGTCTTCTCCTGGTAATCCGCCTCACGCCGACGGACCGCTTGTGCAAACATGGCTTGCTCCATTGGGTCTAAAGCGAATCGATGTACTTGGCGGAAGCTCTCGATCTGTGATTTGAGCAGCAGCGAGTTTGGAAACGGGTCGTCGGCGCTTCGTTGATGGTAGTATGTTGCGTGAGCTTTGCGTAGAAGCTTACCCAAGATTTCGACCTGGGAGCGGAGACTGGCGAGAATGAGCCTCTGTGTGTCGAGTGTGGCGTTGTATTGCGCAAGATCGGCAAGTGCGGTGGCTGCTTCCTGCAATTGCTTTGGGAGTGACGAATTGGGTAGGGTGAGAGCGGCTGGTGCAGGGACGGACATCAAAGCACAAAGTTTCTCAGACAATGCGCAGCTTTCGATATCGGCATTCGCGGCCTCTACAAGTGATTGCCAGACCTGTGAGTTGTGGGCCTCTGCCGATTGCGACAATGCATCATTCCAGCCGGGTACGAGTAGTTGAGCGGCCACCAGGGTGACGAGGCTTTCGTCTGTGTACTCGAGGCTCGGAGTGTCTCGTGCGGGTATGTGTTGGACAATGTTTTTCTTAATCCTGCTATGTCTTCTGTCGCTGAGCGCGTCCAAAAACTCGTCAGCTAGCTTGTCTCCAGCAGGATCGTCCGGAGAGAAGACGGAGAGTTCGCCGGACTCTGTATGCCATGTCAGCAGCAGCAGCGTGACATGGCTTCCCGCCACGAAGCTGCATACAGTGCCTTTGGACTGAGGTGCATCGTATGTCGCTTGCTTTGACTTAGAAGTACCGTCGACGCTGCCACTCAGGATCTTGTCTGGCACGAGTCCGGCCACCTGAGCAGCGACGGTCTCGAGTGAATCTGACAAAAAGGTTGTCTCTGGCGCAAGGATTTGCAGAAGAGAGACAAAAGGGTTATCGGTGGGTCTGAGGGACGTATCGCCAGTGCTGAGCCGCTGTCGCTTCGCAACCGTACCCATTGTGCTTGGCGAGCGTGTGCGCGTATGTCTGTTTGTTCTTTCCCCAGCTTCTGCTCGTGCTTCGTCGCTGACCTGCGGAGGAGGGGAAGGAGCAGCTGCGACAGCGTCGAAAGTGTCTGGATCGTGTGCCGGCGAGTGGGAGGAAGAAAAGCGCGAGTTTACAGGTGGTGATGTCGGCTGAGTTGTGCGTGGTGGTGAATGAGCGGCCGCAGGGCGGTCTTTGGCGGTGGAAGTGAGATTTTCTCGGACCTGCGTGGAGTCTGTGTCCGGCTGCTGCTGTGTGGACTGCACCGGCGGTTGTCGCGAAATTTCAAGCAGTGCTTGAGCATGCTGTAGCGTCGTGGATGAAGTGGAGGTGGAGTTGCTGCTACTACTTTCTCTTCGGCTATCGTCGCTGCGGCGAATCACAAGCTGTTCCCGCGTACTCTGCTGCTTGAGCTGGAGCGCACGCGCAGCGTCCGACGGTGCCCACTCGCGGTGAAGTACCGAATTTGATACCTTCCGCGTTCCATCGAGGCGAGCCCGTTTCTGTACTCGCATATGTTCTACGGCCTCTTCGGCGCTGGCGAATATGATACCCATTCTGCGCATCTCTTTCATCATGCCGATACTATTGCACCCCTCCACTCCGAAGAGTCCGAGCATGTCCAGCCAGCATAGCTGCCAGAACCTGGAGTCGGCAAAGTATCGAATGTGTCGGGGGCTGTCGCCGCTCAGCTTACTCTGCATGATCTGATCAAGTGCTTGCTGTACTTCGATGTCGAGGGAGGCGAGCAACTGCGGCGCGCGGACTGCTCCTGTACGTGATGCCTCACGGGCCCATTGTTGCCGGAACAGAGTGACAGCATCATCTTCATCGCGCGTCATACTGTTCACTACTGCCTAGCGAAGGTTAGATAGGCTTGCCGGCGGTTGGCCAGGCATGGTATATCGTGGATCGTAGCGTATACCAAAGCTCCTGGGAGTGAGTCGTTGTCGGTGAACTCGAGAAGGTCATGCGGCAAAGCTGGCATATGATGGTCAATCGGGGCGGGGCGAGGTCTTCTAGACTAGCGTGGCAAAGCTGGTCTTTTAGCGTGGCAAAGCTCGGCAGGGGGATGGCTTGTCTCGCTTGCTCATGTGCATATCGATCAGTTCAGTGTCATTGCTCCAGCAATGGTTTTGCACCAACCGCGTGACGTCGGCAAGCAATTGGACCGTAGGTGTTATCCCCTTTCACTTTGAACGCTGGCGAACAATCTCGAAGTGAAAGTGAACAAAGGATCCTTGAGAATGAGATGTTTCGCTTTTGTATGCGTCTCTAAGCGTAGAACTTCGACCTTGTCGTCCTTGACTCTGGCAGGGTCAGGAGATTGATTGGCTTGCTCTTTTTTGCATCATTTCGGCGGAAAGAGAATTGGCAGCTTTTGCTATGCCATTGGTGCCTTTGCATACCTTTCAGCAGTCTCGTACTCGCCATTCTTTCTCATCTGTTGTTTTTGATCTTCTCTTCTTATCAGTCGCTGACCAAATGCAAAGAGATGAAGGAAGCAAGCACGGTAGCTGTTAGGAATCTTCAGTTCTCCTCCGGTTACGCATGTTGGCGCTTCGTCTCATCTTCCCTCAATCTGGAATGGAAGAGTTGCCCAGAGGTACGTCACTGTTGTATAGTAGGTGTAATTATCTCCTAGATCATAGTTCTAGACCCGAGTGGTAGGCGTTGAAAGAGGGATTTTGCAGGCGCTTTATGCTCGTTCGTAATATCTCGTGTAGTAACAGCCTTGCACTACAGAGTGGTCTAGAATTTGGAGTTGTCCCGGCCATGACTTTCGAGCGGCGAGCCTTTCCGTACCCCGAAGTGGGATGTGATCCATACCTATCGGTAACGCATTGCGTCCTAGCTAACACCGAAGGCCTTGAGCTGAACCGCTCCGCGCTCGCGACTCGTTACCTGTCGTGACAGGCGCGATAACGATAGGTGGTCTTCCATGCTGTCCTTGAACAGGTCATTCGTAGGCGGAGGTATGTGTAATGCTCTCTCAGGAGCCGATAGGGCGAAGATGCTGACAGCGGCGGGCTAGGACATGGTGACATTGCAGTCAAGTATTGCTTCAACACTTCCATTGGAAACCCATCGCTAGCAATAGCAACAACAGGCATGGTCGCTCTACGCGCATGCATATCCGTAACACCACGCTCTACGCCGTCGACATTCATTGCACTTGCCCACCTCGACACCGAGTCTCGAGACCTGGAAAGACACTCTGGAAGGTTCTCCGTCAAATGACTTCCTCCAGACCGCGCTTCATAGTATTTTAGACAGAAACGGAGGGAGGCCGCACCATCGAATGGTCGCGAAGAAGATTGCCATGGGCTTGACGGACCTGGTACAGCAGTAGGAGCATGGTCGGCATTGTGACAATGCATAATGGCGGAGTCTGAGATCTTGGCTCGGTGCATGTAGTGAGCGGTGCAGGTCTTTTGCTTTCACAAGGAGGGCGGTCGCTGCTTCTTCATCGGAAGCAAGCTGTACCTAGCACAGCGGCGAGGCTTCCACTCGGCACACTTCTTTTACTCTGCTCAACTGCTCTGCCTTTTATCCTGATAAGCCGCTTGATTGTGCTCCTGTCAATTCGGAGCCTGTCCGTGAACTATGACGTGGTTCCTCGCTCTTGTCCTCGCGATACATGTACCTGCTAGTATGTGTAAATCTTGTCTCCATAGACTTTTTGCAGAACCACTACTCCTGCATTTGACGGATTACTGAGCTGCTAGCAGCATTTATATTCAACTTCCGCGCATTGGCGAGGAATTGGCGAGGAGTTGGCGGTATGTCGATGGCGACAGCCGAAAATCGTGTTCGTTTTAGATGAGCCTCATGTCGCCTTGTTTTGCCCAACCGATTTGTCGCCTCTCCCCAGTACTGCCATCCTGCACACATGATTGTGCAGCGAGTCGATCTTATAAGCTTTTGAACACCTTCTTACGCCCCTCTCGCACTTGTACCGATACTCTCCCACTCTCGCTCCTTGTGTTAATCTGCGCCCGAAAGATATACAAGCTTCCCAACGGCGCATCGTTCTATGCTCTGTCTTTCCAACCTGCCTTCAAGGATGGAATAAGAGTTCTGGCAGGATTTCGTCGCAGCCGCGAGACTGATCGACGAGTAGAGATTCGTGGAAGAGCTTTGGTGCAATCTTTTCGGGACCGCTGCTGGAGGAGCGCATATCCCTTCTCCGTGAGTTTTCCATCATGTGAATAGTTCTGCTCCAGAATGGTCGTGAATTGCGGGTATGTGTTGGCTGCTTGCTCTGGAAGGAATCTGCTCTTTCTTCATGGAATTCGTATTGATGCGGTTGCAGTGACATTGGTGCGGAGATAGGGATGCACACAATCAGGCTCTGTGCCAGCCATGCCAACGCTGCTGCTGATATCAAGACGATCCAGAGGGAATTGCATCGTCTGCTCCAAGAGAGTGAGGGTAAGAACTGTTGTGATAAGGGCTGTGAGCGTGTATGCCGGCGATGAGCGAGACGTCGTACAGGGAAATGGGACACGAGGATGTGGTAAAGCTGGGCTCTCACGGAGCAAGCCGAACCGCCAGCATGGAAAGGTAGAGGGAGCTGGAGTGGAAAAGCTGAGTTGTCACGGCAAAGCTCGGGGAAAGGTTGCACGAAAGTCCGGTTCTCCAACTACATGACTTTCCTCCGAACGAAATCCTTCCCTCCTACCCTGGAGAAAATGTCATGATCGCACGTCCTCATCACTCGCCATTACCATGTACGCAGCACGATCACGACGCTCCATCAGCATTGGAGACGTCCGCCAAACTTGCTCCCATGCTTATGGCAACGAAGAGCTCGGCGACAGACCCTCCCTCGATCGGCTGTAACACTGAGCGACTCAGTGGGACAATACAGAGTGATACGATGCGGGGTGTCATCGTCAGATAGAACATCGAATTTCCTGTCGGCAGCGCGAAGAAGGGCAACCTGAAGCTTTACCCCGATGCAGCGGTAGCAGCCGGGGAAGAGGCGGCGGATGCGCAGACAAGTCAGACAATAAGCCGTCTCCACGAGAGGACTTCATGCACCGTACGACGCATGCACAAAAAGAGAGATGGCGGAAGCGAGACAGAGGCAAGAGACAGGTCGAGCATTAGTGAGCTTGGTGCCGAAACAATCCATGAATGTACACAAAAGGCACAGCAAGCGGCTCAGACAATGATAATGGACACATCGTAGTGCAATCCCAAAAGCATGAAGAAGGACGTGGAACTTATTGGGAGTAGAAGGTAAGACTAGATATAGTCTGTCAATAGATAAAAGTGGCGAAGGTGCTGAAGGTCTTGCGCGATCTAAAGTAGGGGAAAGACACATGGCTTCCGTTGGGTGTCGGTCGCACCTTGAAGTAGTATGTAGCACAAACCCTATATCAGGTCTTCAGCATTTGCAGACTAGTAATGGCCCACGAGTCCAGACGTGATCATGGGAAACATGCAAGGCACTGGAGAAAACAGGTATCCCAGCTTCTGATACAGCACAGCTGTTCAGCGATCGCGGTAGAAGCTCCCCAGGAGAGACGCGAAAGTGCGACGAAGATCACGAAGGAGACCGAGCTTCACAACGAGATTACGAACGAGCGACAAGGAAGAGAACGCCCAAGAGGTTCAACTGAAGCACCAAAAACGCTATACATGCAAGCGTATAGTGTGTAGATGCGCCAGAATTGCATTACTGTCGATCCAGACCTCTTGGAAGAGCACAGGAGCGGAAAGGTTCTAATGCAAGACAAGTCGGGTATAGTATGCGATGGACATGGTGCAAGCAGGAGGACTGATACGTAGGTAGGGGGCGCATTTCGAGAGGAGGAAAAGACATCTTGAATTGTGGTTGTCTCCGCCTGTGAACATAATGGCAAAAAACATAATGCCTATATGTCCTACCACGTAACTGATGAGTCAGAGCACTTCATTGTAGTACTTTCCAGTAGGATTGGCAACATGTCTGGAGACTTGAGCCCCCACGAAAGCAGCATCTGGTCGAGCGATCACAACTGACCACAGTACTCCACGAACAGTTTGCTGATCCTTCTTCTTGGAAAATGAATCGGCCTTAAAAGTCGTCAGGCGCTTTTGTCAACCCATCGAGATAGCTCCTCAATGCCACCATGGGACCTCGTGTTTTGTGCGGAGTCGCCCAAAGCCGGAGTATGTTGGATGAATGAGCTATGCAGCTTTTTCGAAGTAGAGCTGTGGGTACTGGTGAGGTCGTCGAGTGTACAGAGTTGTGGCCTTTCCTCATAGTAGATGCATTGGTCCTGTTGACCTAGTCGAGGCTATACGTCGGGTCGATTGAGAAGCTGGGGCCTTGTACTGGATGTTTTCAGACTCATCAACGGGCTTGCTACACAACCAGTGCGTGCGTGGAATGCCCGATGTCGTGTCTGGCCTCCACCGGATTGCGCTCTGCTCGATAGTCCTGGGATCGTCTCCGTTTCGGCGACGAGAACCCAGGTCAAGGATTTATCAGTAGGTCATGGCGTGCATGGTTGAGCCTGCTCTCTTCGAAGGTTACTGTTCTCAGTAAGCGAAGAGAGTTCTACGGTGTGAGTGACATCCCCTTCCTCCCATGCCGGCGACGTGCGTGCTGCAATACCTGATGGTGGCTCGTCTTTGGCACCCACGTTTAAGTGATGGAATTGTGGCCGGCTCAAATTTTGTGAAGGCGTCGGAGGAGCTCGGGAGCATCGTACCTGTCTTCATTGCTCTCCTTGCAGTGTCTGGAGAAGGAGCGCTCCCACATAGAGCTTGGTATCTGTAAACTGCGTCGCCATCTTGACTCATTCGAAGCCTGTGCTTTGGGTGCCTGGCTCGGTTTGCTTTGAGAAGGTTGCCTCCTTCAAAATTCACGGGTGCTTGTTTGTTTGGCCAAAGATGCCGAAGAATACCTTGCGCTTCGTATGTGCTTCCTCTTGTGCTGCGACATACAACGTCGGCATCGGACTTGAGACCAGAGTGCCCAGCAGGACAGTATGGGGGTAAGAAGTGCAACAGGTACTGAGTAGCGACACAAATATACGGCTGCACACGTCTCACTGTATAGAGAGCGGCCACTCTTAGCCCGAGGACTGCGGTCAATGGTGCCCATGGTAATGAAGGCGGCGAGCATAACCTATCTGACTGACTGATGGGTTAAGATCCTTCTCCTACCTGTCCTGTGCGATTTCGTGACATTCTTACGATTCTTCGGACTGCTAGGCGCTTGCCAGTTATTCAACAGCTCTACGTCGCCATCCGTACGTATTCCCCACAGCTTTCACAAGGATGTCGTGTCTGAGCGTCGTCTCGTGCTCGGCAATTCGTTTGTGTCACCCTCAGCCGGAGGTCCCTTTGCTTTTCCACTGGTGCGTTCTCCCTTTGCGCTATTGGCACCTCCACGGTACTCACCTCATCTTCGCGAGGGATCGCCGTAACCGCCCTATCTTGCTCTCCGAGGACGGTTGTTCTTCTCGGTCTGCCACACAATCGTAGGCGTCACAGCCATAGGCTTCTGCTTAGGCTTCTGCTTAGGCTTCTGATGACGCTTGCCTCCTGTCATTTTTGTCGGCAGCGGTGCCGTCGTCTGCATCTTTCCCGTCTTGAGAATGTCTTGTAGCGTTTCCAGTGTCGTTCGATATTGTTTACGAGGGATCGCAGTGTTCGATAGGTGCTGGTGTTGGATTTCCTTCTTACAAAATGAAATGTGGTATCAACTGCGTCATCGATTGAGTCGAAGCCGGGTTGAGCTTTCCTTGAAAACTTGTGCCAAGGCATCCATGTTGAAGAACGACTGGTATAGGATGTTGGACACAGTGGCCACAGCAGAGTTCGGTGACCGATCAAGAGTATGGGACTGTCGCCACGCTGCACGAAATGGTGGCTGGGTGTGCCGGAAATGTGCCTGGGCGGCAGCATCGCGATGGGTTGTGGAAAGCGCATCATTCACTGCATGTATTGCTTCGTGGACTCCCGTCATCTGGAGTAGATGTAATTGCTATGAGATGGAACAATTTCTGCAGCTTCAGAGCTTACTTCAAGCCTTCTAAACGAACATACATGTAATCACAGTCCACGTTCGCGGAGGCAATCTGAGGCAAAGTCATACACTTGACATACTATATCTCGGCGACCGCCTCCGGTGGACTACATTATGATGTGAGCGAGTCTTGAGGTGCTTCCAATACTATGCTTGCTGGAGACAACTTGGAAACACAGCGCAGGAGACAGCAATGGCTTAAGATATCTTTGTCTTGCTTGTACGCAAAAATAGAGCTGCCTGGCTTGAATGAGCAGAAGCGAACGATCGTCTCAGCCATGCCATCGGCCGCCAATTGCGAGACAGTTCTCCAGAAGCATAACGAAGGCGGGCGTGAACTTGCACGTCACAGACCTCTGATGGTTGCGAGCTTGTGAACGTACCGGGGAACAGGATCAATTAAGTTCAAAGCCACGTGTGGACCCTGCAGCGTGGGGAAATAGCGTATCCCACTTGCCGCTTGCTGCTTCGGATGTGATGATGGTTGTCGTCTGGCTAGCACGAACGCAGATTTCCATATCCCTCTCCAGCCAGATGCATCCTTACACCCACTAAGATCACCCGTGGTACTCCTGCACCTCATCGATCAGCTGACTCGTAGCCGCCGCCATGTCCAGCAGCTGCGCTGCCACTTTCTCTCGGACATATACCCAACCCACCCGCAGTCACAACGAAAGGGGGAAGCAAAGTCGATTCCTGCCGGCCACACTGCCCCGCTACATGACATCCAAAAGCTGGTATCATCTCCTTTATTCCACTTCCCCCTAAGGATCGCTTAACCTTCAGCCAGCCTGCGACCTTCACCTTGCATGCAACCACTCAACCGTCTTTACGAGCGCCGCAGAGCCCCGCGACGGAGTCAGAAAGACACGAGACGTCATAAAAGGAGCGCCGAAAGGAGACAAGGGTCTGCAGGTCAAGTGATGCCCATGTACGGGAGAGCAGGCCAGGGAATGCGCCGGAGAGATGAGTTACTAAAGATTTAGTGAAAGGCTTTGTTAGGTACGGCGCAGTAACTTACTTCAAATCTGGTCTGTTTCGCAGCTCCCGGCATGGTTGAGGCTTTGCAATGTGCAGGACATACTGGCGTGCGAGATTGATTGCTTTGCACGATAAGGGTAAGTGTCTTGTTGTCTTCGGATCGCTTTGATACTTCTTCGAGCTCCACTCAATCGCAAGATGTTTGCATGAAAGATCACAAAACTGTCGTAGACACAGCTTGGCTGGAAACTTCTTCTATTGCTCCTCTAAGGTCGGTCAGCAATCATGGAATAAGTATAGAGGAACGGATCATTAGATACTCTCGGTCGCCTGGTTGCTTGATCACATCCACTGCGATAAGACTGATGCAAAACAGCACTGACTTTCCATTCTTCAACGAACCGCCTCATAGCGTTCGCTTGGGTGGCGCAGGCGAAAATTACGACTCTCTCCATGACGATGGAGTCAACATGAAATGGTTCCACGATCAGCAGTTTGACAGCGACCTGGCACAGGGAGACGTTACGCCCGTCCTAGTCCCCAAGCTGAAGCTACTGGTTTGTGACGAATATGATGTACAGTCCGCGCTGAAACACATGCTCGAGCACTATCTTGGAGAACATTGGTTGTATGGCGGCAAAGGTCCCATTCCTGATGTGCCTATAAAGAGCTATCTTCGCAATTTTAGCGCGGGAGACTTCAGCCACCGTGTTGCACCTGACACAGTTATCCAGCCTGCCACCTTGCAGTCTACACAGTCGGAGTCAACGTCTACTCGTGGACGATATATTCCAGTCGAGGTAAAGGTATATTGGGGAGTGCTCAAAGTATAGGACGACTTGCATGCCGGGAAGCCTGACCACAACGATCGGAAGAGCCGATTGTACGGTATGTAGTACGCCTTTCATGTCCCCGCCATACTCATTACCCAAAAGCTAATACCACCTTCTGCGCCTTCTACAGCACAGGTGTTGTTGCATATGATCAAGTACAGGAGTCGCTTTGCCGTTGCGTCTACATGCAAACACACGATAGTCTTCTGTCTGCAGAAGCAAGTCAATGAGGAAGGCCCATGTGGCTGGACTCTCGGAATCTCACGGCCATTCTCCTGCGGCGAAGAGCTCAACAAAGCTTTACAGAACCTCTGTCGGGTCGTCGAGGAGGCCGAAGAAGAAGCCGTGCTTGTGGAAGCCTATGAGTCGTGGTTACAAGTACCTATGAGCAAAGAGAAGAAAAGGAAGCGAGCATACACGAGGAACAATGTCGAAGAGGGGGTGGAATTCACCAAGAAGAACAACGGAAGAGGAGCTGCAGATGCAACGCCGCGCACTTCAACACTCCCGCACGATTCAGGTGCAAAGCGTAAGCCGACCAAGCGATGACGTCAAGGTCAACATTGAATAATGCCCGAAAGCAGCTCTCTCGTCCTCCTGTAGATTGGATCAATCAAATGAAGGGTTGGCACATTCATCTACGCCGCGGGATTTACGCTACTTATGCTATGCAACAAGATAGGGGGACTGATCAAAGTCCGGATCTGGATGGACACAACTTCAGCGATGAGCTCGGGGTCGACGAGAACTCTGGAGAGATCGAGACCGGCAGCGGACTCGATTGGGAGCGATAACACGATGTCTCGTTCGTCACACTCGGCCATATCGATCAGCAATCGGCTCTTGGAGGGCTATCTGAAGTAGCTTTGAGACAGGCAAGCGCCGAGCAGTCTCACGCGTTGATTTCAAGTCCCATGCCATAACCATCGATCTGATCAGGCAATTGCAAAATTCGCAATTTCGGGGTCGTGCCATCCGCGCTGGACATCTGTGGCACTGTGGGACATCTTGCACCTGAAGTGAAGAGCGCTGCATACACTCGCGGCAGTAACGCGGATGTGAGGACAGCTTTCGATGTCGCCTTAAATAGTTCCAGCATCGGGTGGGTTATGCTCGATCATCTGCTTCCCCCTCTCCACGTGAAGAGGGCTCGCAGCCGATTCTATCTATCCTCCCGCGAACAAAAGTGCTGGCTCGAGCTTTGAATACGATCATGCAGTTCCCGAACATCACTGCTGATAGCTTTGGCACGGAAACCCTAGTCACCGTCATGCTGGAGCCGAGCCCTCCGGAACATGCAGAAGCCCGCGATCCTCTGGAGCTGATCCTTCAAGGCTGCGGTAAGCAGTATTTTCCTCCGGAGCCGATTCCAAGAAGGCAAGCACCAATAGGATCTCAAATGACGTTGGCAAGACTCGAGCCTGATCCACGAGCCGATGTAATCGCAAGCAAGCCGCTCGATATCGAGTAGCCGTACGGTCCCTCCCCTCGGCAGAAATCTGGTAATTCCACAATGTGCGTGAGCAAGCCGGTTCAGGGCCGTTGGATGCTTGTAGCGAGTCGAAGAGGCTGTCGAGCAGGGTTAAAACAAGCCCGTGAGAGGGTCCGAGAGTGTATACTGACGAAGTTACTGTAGCCTTGCGCGAGGTCTCCAGAAGCTGTGGTTGGCAGGACCCTCCGTCAGCTGAGCACAGTCTTGCAAGCAGATTTGGACCACATGCTCGACAGCAATAGCGGCTGGCATCGTACTGTTCCCCAGACCGACTCGCAGGCGCGCACAACTCATAGCGCTCTCGCCGGCGATTCGAAGTCGCGTCATCGATATCAAAGCGCTTCCCGAGGGCTTTTGCACCGGTGTGGAACTCGATGGCAGAGCTGGCAGGCATGTTCGGCCCGGTAGTATCGACATCGGGGAGATTGTGATCGAAGCGACTGTCCAGTGAGTGCACGGCTTTGGCTGCAGTACTCAATTGCTGAAGACTGTAACACACCGCTCTTGAAAAGCCAACGCGCAACTATCAACACCACGGCACTCCGCGCTCGCTCTCGATTTGTCCTGATATCCTGACAGCGCTGGCTGCGATCGGACGTGAGTCCATTTTGAATCCCGAGAGTGTAGCAGCGTGCGGTGTTGCTGCCCATTATGCTTGATTGTAGATTGCAGGTGGATTTCCAGATGAGTCAGAAACCAACAACTTGAGATCTTGGAAACAATGACATACCATTTCTGGAACGAAGCATCCGTACACAAGGGAGCGGATCTCGACCATCAAGACCGGTTGCTGGTGGCGGCTTTCTATAGTAGCGTTTTATCTTGATTGTGGTAGTGTAGACCATCCCTCGTGCCTTCAACGAACGTCGACTACGGACGAATGCTGGTCATCGGCTTCGAGCGGTTTGGTAGATGTCTGAAGCTGAATGTCGCTCCCAGCACAGTATAGACGTCAGACCTCGTCATGCCGTGACCCGATACATACTGTTTGTGAGGTAGAAGTCGCTTGCATGGTTGGTGTGAAGTGAAAGAGATGTGACTAGCGCGCTTTCCCCGAAAGCGTTAGTGTCTCGGCCGCGTCCGAGGGTCTCCACTTTGTCCCATGCAACTCGTCCTCTCTGTCTTGTCAGTACGGAGGAAGTTAAGGAAATAAACCATTTCCTGCGTTTTCCACAGAGTCTGACTGGCTATGCATGCAGTCTCTCCACTGTGGATATTTTCACCTCAAACGCCTTAGCAGAGTACAGCAATCATGATGGACGCTTAAGTTCTTGCCGATTGTGCCGCCGTCGTCGCCTTTCACGGAGCACGATTCCCCAACACCACGTTCGAGAGCATTGGTTTCTCGAATCGATGTCAATTTTCAGGGAATGGAGCGACACTCCGAGGATCTTGCTGCCCTGGCTCAGTCGTTTCAAGGATGTGCTAGCTTTGCTATTGCCATCGAATTCAACGCCCCTTGCCCATCTCAGCTCGGATTCTAGGCCTTGGCCAAAGGTGCCAGTATCGGCTTGTTCAATGTCGTCTCAGCATCGACATTGATACTGACGCTGTCTGTCTCCTGATTCGTCACCCTTTGCTACCAAAACTTGCTTCAAAGCTTCCCGCAGCCTCTTGTCGATATTTTTCCCACTGACGTGAACGTTGCGCGCACAGGCAAAAATACCTGATGCGCTCCAACGACCAGTCAAAAGCTAAGGAACCGTGCGTCTGGCAAGTAATTGTTCAGGTCGCTCAGGCGCCCGGACAGGCCAAGACGTTTTGCGTCGCCGAAACGAATGCTGCATGATCGCAAATTGTAGGGGACTGCGTGAAGAGCTAGCTGCACCTCGAAAGTTTGGATTTGCTAACAACGGCAGGATTCCATGTCAATTCGAATGATACATTTGGACGCACATCTTCACACACTTTGAACTGTGTACGGGTTCATCCTTTTGCGACGCTCCTGTTCATTCAAGCCTGCTTTCTTTGCCTGACTCCAGGCGACCACAGCGACTCGACTGACGCAGCCTCCAGTCTTCGGCTCCTATGTCGGCTCCCATGACTATCCCGTGGTGCTATTCACCTCGATGATGTCCTGAAGCAGACGCAAACCCTTCAGTTTCTTCCGCGTGGCCTTGCGTTTGCTGCTCAATGCTCACTCCTTCGGCGCGAGGTAATCGATAGGAATATAGCCCTTCTCAATCCACTCCCAGGAACTTTGGCCGCGATCGGAGTGGTATGTCGCAGTACTGTTCTAGATCTTTGTCCTTGACTATCGAGATTTTCTCCAATTGCTCGGCCTCCGGAAGTCGTCCTTCTCGGGCGTTTGTGATTTTTCTTCTTGCTCTTTCGCTGATTGGTGCACGCTACCCAAAGGCGCTCTTGCAGCGTTCATCAGGCCTGTTCCCAAGTCTCTCTTGTCAACTCTCGTTCGATGTCGTGATCATTCTTCTCTTCGCCATTGTTCTTTCCTTGACCTTTGTTCATCTCTTCGCTATTGTTCTTTTCTTGCCCGCCGCTGTGACTAGTCTCCGCTCTCGCCTGTAGTCTTCGCTTCGCCCTTGGTAGCATCCAATGGTTCAAAGGTCATCTCTCCCGCACCTCCGCTTCCACTTCGAGCCTCTAGCTCTCTCAATCCTACAGTCGCTCTGGACAGTCCAGAGGCTGCTATGCTTCTACACTCAGAGCGAAAGCTGCGATTGAAGGCGCGAACGGAAAATAAAGCAGACCGGTGATGGTAACCATCAATCCCACTTGCAATGCAACAGCGTGAGTATGCTCAAAGGCTTCTCTGATGTCCGTCGTGTTTCCAGAGAGGCAGGCGAGAAGGAAGAGGCCACTGATGCGTTGAAACACATCGTTCGTGTCGAACCATGAGATGAAGAGACCGGATATCCGCTCAGTCAGCATCGCTGACATCCATGTTGCGCAAGACCTCAAGCTCAGAGCCAGTCACAAATGCCGCCGCCTGACCGAAGCCATTGCCGTTGCCACAACCAGCTACCAAGGTGTCGCCCCTGGAAACCCTTCCGTGAGCAGAGTAGTTCGAGTGATATTCTCTACGTGCTCTATGTCCGGCTTGACAATGACCATGCGCGCTTTCTTTTCGCTTCTGCTGTGTCAAAGTTCGGCGAAGACCAAAGCCGCCTCATTGTCGTCTTAGCAAAGAGAACATATACGCCGGCGAGACCTAAGCCTTCAGGATTGGGTCAGAGGCTGGCTTCCTGCATGGCGGCGGTGAATTCCTCTCTGCTCATTCACTGCTGGTTGTCCTACTTCCATTTCGCCTTTCCGTGACCTTCGCGAGAGCATTTGCATCCTCAAAGCCTTTTGGCGCTTCGTTTCTCCTTGCTTCCACTTGATGAGAGGTGCAACAACGTGACTGACCTCGTCGGCAACCTTTAGGGTCTGGTGGGAACGGTCGTACAATGGCCGACAGGTGGGAAACTGCGGGGGGGATTGAGGTGAAGGTTCGATTCTGGCATGCTCACTCGTGTTCTTGTTGTCATGTTGAATCACGGAGGACTGCATCGTTGGAATGCGCATGGATTATAGCCGGGCGGCTGCTGGTAGGACAAGTATTGTTTATGTTTTGTGAAAGGATGTTTGGTGGAGGCAAATTGTGAAGCTCATGTCGCGCTGACTCGTGAGAAATTCTACCTAGCGTGAGCGTATCAGAATCAATTCTGGAGCCCGCATCCCAGAGAAGGCTGCATCTGTGGCAACAGGTTCAGCGTCGGATTGTAATCGATCGAACAATATAGTCTCAGGAAGGTAATATGCCTCTGAGATACGCCCGCGCAAACGAGCATTGCATTGCATAATTGTCTCGTCATCTCATCATGTCATCTTTATCCGGCGGCATCGAAAGCTCGCGCAATTGTCGTAGCAGTGGCGATGAAGGCTTTCTTTTTCGCTCGAAGCTCTTGCCCTTGGTCGAGAGGTTTGGAGAACACTTTTGAAGAAGAAGAATCATGAAGCTTTCTATCTGGTTTTTCGTCGTGGCGATATTTACAACGATTTCTCTATCCTCAGTACTATCAGGTCCAGCACCTTCGTTATAGCATCCTCGAGTCGCAGACACGTCTGCCTCGAGGCCGAGACCTGAGGTACATGCTCTTGCACGGCGCCTAGATACTGAGACTCGACTGAATTTGCCCTCTGTGTGATATCACGAATGACTGATAGACCAGACATAGGAGGAGAGTCGAACTCTACGACTCGAGGGGAATGGGAGAAGGAATTCGGATTATTTGAGTTCGGAATTGATCCAGGGTACAAGCTCAGATATATCGTTGGGTAGACTGTGTTAAAGATCGGACCGATTTTTGTGAACTGCATCAACCTGGTCATCAATATTTGACCACATCTTACACCTATGGGCGGGCACATCGAGTAAGTACCGGCGAATGACTTCTTGCCTCTAGACAAGAAGCCAATGTTTGGTGAAGAAGAAGACAGACGTCAGATACATTTCTCACACCGTCTCGATCTTGATTATCGAGGCGTAATATTGGAGATTGCTATCGAAAATCCAGACTGACCAGGAAGTAGCCAAACGATAAGAGGTTCGGCCAATAAAGTTCCGCCAGAATATATCTAAGCATTTGGAGAGTCGGCCGAATTCTGGCCAAACAACAAGAAGCTCGGCCGATTTGCGACCGCACCTGATATACATGTACGTCACCCCATCACGCTTCCTTCCGGGATCTGCTAGCAAGCGAGCCGCTCTACGGGCGACAGCAACAATCACAACAACAGCGACGATGGCAACGCGTACGTGCAGGAAAATGATGCGGCGAGTATTACTTAGACGACGCTGAGCGCGACCAATACACCTTCTTAGTCAACTACCTCAAAAGCAGCCAACCATCGCCGCACAAAGGCCTCCGCGCACACGCGAATCCACTGCCGTTATCAAATTGACCAACAAAACTGATGCGGCTGCTAACGAACAGCGTCGCCTGCGTAGGCTTGTGACTGCACTGAAAGAGTTGTCAATGCGGACGCAGCAGGAAGAGCAGACCGACCCGCGTCACGGCGGTGTAAATACCGACACCGTCTCGATCTGACGTCGCGAGCCGAGCCTCAATTTCTAGGACGAGGAGTAGTAGAGGAGGCTGGTCCAATCGCACGTTGGTCTTACGAGACTAAGCCTCCGAACATGCTCTGAAGCCTGCTGGACAGCACCAAGGCGATTTGCGTCGCAATGAAGGGTTTGTGGGTATCAGCCTGATCGGGCATAGACATACATGCCCGTCGATCAGATATCTACATGTATGTATACGGCTATGTGCTTTCCTCCCGTGCTCTCCCATCATCCATCCTAGCATTTTGCAGAGGAAACTTTCGAAGAGACGACTTCTACCAAAATCTCCACCTCTTCTCGTTAACAACCTTATAGGTAAGCACACTGCGTAACGCGATGCGTTGATCCGGCCGCATTATCGCACCAAATCCAGCACATCTCGTAGCTCGCGCAAGGTCTCTAGGTCGCTTTCAGCCCACCTATCGGTTCCAGAAGATTAGCGACTGTGGTGTATTTCATACCAAGTGCCATTTTGTAGTCACAGATCTGTGGAGCAAACTAAATTTGGTTTGGTCTAGACTTCTAAGCTACGTTGCGAACCAGCGCGTGTCCCAAAACAATGCTAAAGGATCGCGATTGGTCCCAGCTGTTCCGAAACTAGGAATGACCTAATGAATTACGAAGGAGCTAATGCTTGGTTTAGAATGCCGCTGAGGAGTGTAGGGCTTGGCTGAGGCTGGTCTTGGGTATACACAACATAGTCTACAAGGCTGTTCATATCGCCGCGCTTCACCCTCATCTGCGTCGACAAGCTTGATGATGGCGCCGACGGAGGTCTTGTTCCTTGACGATCTCCCGACTCGGCACAGCGATCCTAGCAATAAGCAAGTCTTAAGGACGTTCAGAGTGGCAATTACCAGGCTGGGCTATCTCCACAAATCTGACTGATTGAGGTTTGCCTCGAACACAACTCCTGACCGATGATTACTCCCTACACTCCGCTGTCGGACGTCCAACCGCGAGGCGGAAAATTGCGACACGAGGGCTGTTTTCGGGGATGCAGGCATCATCATAGGGAAACACCGGCTTCATGACTACTCAGCATACTGTCGATCTCGCAACACTTCTCTGTATGCTATTCCTCACCATCATAACTCATACCTTCGAGCCACTACGACACGACATGCGATTGCAGCTATGCCTAACTTCGTGGCACCCACTTTAGAGCATACCTCGCACTTCATGAAGATCGTATCCTCAATGTTATATGCCTAGGCCACCTTCGAATCGACATCCTCCTTGATGGTTTCTGGAATGCTCCTTATGTGTCTTGCTCCTCTAGTAGCGCAAAATCTGCAGAAAACGAGGTGTGCGAGAGAT
The DNA here is from genome assembly GCA_002785985.1 of Microcyclosporella mali. Classification (NCBI taxonomy): domain Eukaryota; kingdom Fungi; phylum Ascomycota; class Dothideomycetes; order Mycosphaerellales; family Mycosphaerellaceae; genus Microcyclosporella; species Microcyclosporella mali. Next base: position 169,488 of record NHNU01000025.1, on the reverse strand, counting down.
GCCGGCGTAATGGATCGTTGAAGGAGGCGAGACGACGGACGCCTTTGTTACGAGGAGTTGTACTGTAAGCGGAAGCTGCTTGTGTCTACTATATGGTAGTCTAGCGGGATACTTTGCCGTGCCAAGCAATCTCACCTGACGTTGACTGTCAGACAGCTGAGTAGAACACGATTGTACTTCGACACTGTCACGACACTCACAACACTCGTTGCTATAATGTCTCGCTGGGGAGGCGACCTGGATACCCAAAAATTGCGCCGCATTCTTGGACGAGTATACCACAATGTTGGCAACAACGTCGATACAAACTGTCACAGGTTCTTCTCTAAACAGCGGGAGAAAGCAATGCAAGATGTCGTCGGCGATGGGCAAGTACTCAAGCATGACCGCGGCCCCGGTCTGGATGGTCTCCGCAAGCACGTTCTGAGTGGAACCTACGAGACATGACTTCAACTCCGGAACATTGCTTGAACATCTTCAAGGTCCGCACGAGGCCGCAGAAGATCCTCAATCCGTCGAACACTCTGCCATGTGATTCGCCCAAGCATCGAAGCAACCAAGTACCATCTTTCTCCTAGGCGAATATTATGGCCGCACGTTTGAACTCACAGCGGTTGGGGTGGAACATATCCTTTCAGAACGCCAGGCGCCCGAGTTCGTTATGATTCCAGCCAAGGTTGGCCGGATTACAGTCTTCCGACAGGGGTTTCCATTTCAGTTCCTGGATCACATTGTGGAAGAGACTCCGACTCTCGACTTCGAGACAAGACACAAGTAGAACCCCGTAAAGCCTGCCCACGGGGCATTGCACAAGCTTCTGCCCCCGAGACGAACACATAGTCAGGATGTCCTACTTTCCATCTCGGTACGATGCTGAGAAAGCACACATCAGCCGCATACTGCTCTGCAGATCACGCGTAGATGGTGTTTGCCGGAGTTTTCGTCGATGGTACGGGTTGCCGTGCTGCCTAACTTGTCCTGGTGCACCGCGAGCATGACGCTCTTCCAAGCATATGCAGCGGCTCACTCGCCGCTTGTTCTAACGTCGCCGTTCTTGTCTTGCATGCAAATATTTCCAGAAGCAGCAGTATGGATCACTGTCGCAATCGTCACATTTGGGTTCGGCAGCGTAGACGGCGACTTCTGAGAAAGTCCACATCTTGTGTCTTCTCGAGATTCAAAAGACATGGGCGGCTGACCCAGAGCCATGTCGGCAATAGCTCAGGTCTTATCGTTCTCGAGGAGGTTCAGATAGCGTCGAGTCGAGAAACGCTCGGAGAGTCTCAGCAAGAAGTCCTCCGGTAGGTCATCCGGCTTCCGGTAAGTCACATTCGAGTTCGATGCGTGTTGATCTCGCTTTTTGAATGATTGGCCCCTGGGGAAGGTAGATCCGCTCCAAGACCTATCTCAATGCAGTAGCATCTTCTGCGAGCGCAGGCATCAGGAACGCTAGTACAGTTTACCTGCACCCAGGTGGAACTTGAGCAGATCTTGGTCAATATATCATTGCGAATCATCGTGCCGCAGATGAGGACACCGAACGCCGTCCCCGTCAGGTTGACAAGCAACAGATTCCGCCCCTGTCAAGTCACTGAGATCGCCTTAACGCGACAGCTGCTGAGGAAGTCTGCGGATGGCTTCTTCTGGCACTTCAAATTGATTGTTGATATCGACGATGCCGGCATTTGGTTCCGGAGCGAACGCTCTAGTACTTATGCCAAAATGGGAAGATGAGGTTCTCCTCCTCAACACTGGTGGTTTTGTGTCCGTTCAATCTAGGCAGGATGACACTGGCGGCCAGCTCAAGCGATGAGATGCAAATTCAACCTGTCTCGCTCGGGACCTCGACCACACGAGGATCTCTGTAGTGCTGTCGCCATGGAGTTCCCAAATTGACACTTCGTGCGGTTGGTTATGACGACATTCCCGGTCTGCGATAATAAGACAGATATTGGAATGCGTCTGTATACATGAGTGTCCATTAAGAGGCAACAGTATTGCTGCAGCAGCGGCAGGTGGAAAATCTCGTTGCTCCAGCAACGCTTGTCCGATGAAGCGTCAACAGAAAATCGCACCCAGTTCGCTCGCATTCGTGCATCGGTTATCGAGGTTTGTGGCTGGATCTGATTCTGGTCTGCACATCATGTGATAATGTCAAGGTTAGTGAATCCGAGCATAGAAAAATCTGAGCTGCCGAACGTTATGAGGTCCGCAGCCAAATGATGAGAAGTTCGGCCAGAATGCACCCAAGCGTCATAGAACTGAGGAAAGTGGCCGGACACTCTGAGGTTTGGCCAAGGAGCGTCTCGTCTCTTGAAGTTCAGACAAAATGTGGCAAAACTTTGCTCGAGACATGGGGGAGGTTGAGCCGATGTCCGGTCAAGCCTCGCATACGTCAGCCGACTTCGGGTCAACCCTCAGATCTTCGGCGGCAAGAGCCACGCGACCATCATGATGCACACACCATGATGCGATCGCGATCGCTTGCGCGCAACCATCCCTGATAGCTTGTATAGACGATCATGGCACGACTCTGCGGCGTACCGGCGCATGTCCAAGCTCAATTGCAGAGAATCGAAGACCTCGCCAGGACGGATCCTGCCAAAGCGCTTCACGAGTATCGCATCATGTGGCAGCGACACCGCACTACGGAACACAGCTCTAGCTCTCTGGTCGATAGCGGACAAGCACTGCAGACTTCTGTCGAAGCCAGACGTCTGCTTGAGACTGAACTCAGGAGCAATGTAACACACGAGATAAAAGTCGCACGATGTGTCAAGCGGTTGTTGAAGGATAACTCACCTTGGGGCTGTCACTTGGATTCCCTTCGTCTCTGGGGACTGTTCGGCGAAGATGGCTGCACCAGTGCCGGTTTCCTCCAGGGATTGCAAGAGCTGGCGGATTTCGAAGATATGAGCCTGAATCAGGCCTTGCGGCTTATACGCAAGCAGCAAAAGCTCCGCCTCGTGCCTTCGGCGCGCAAGGCTATGGCTGCTGTGGGGAATGAATCTACGCTGATCAGTGAAGATAGGACGTCGCCTGTTGGGAGTGAGGATGAGGCGGCGAGCAGTGACCAGGATGAGAGTGAAGATGAAGCGCCGAATTTCCAAGGGATCAATCGCACCGCGGAATTTGTACCATGGGACACAACATCGGCAGTGAAGAAATGCAAGAGCAGCGGAATGATCAAGCGAGAGAACCAGCAAAAGAGCACCCGAGCTGGCAAGAAGAACAAGGCAATACGGTCGAACAGCACGAGCAAAGGATCGCGTGCAGATACACCCACTGAATCCATGTCTTCGAGGGCACAAACCGAAAGCAAGACACCTACAAGTCCTGGTGACGAAGGGGCTTTGGCAGCAGGGTCAAGACGAGCGCAATCGAACGAAAACACGCGCTCGTTGGTGAGACAATGGAGTGCGAGTTTATCTCCTGCAATCGAAGCAGGGCGCCATGATACTGGCCATCAGCCACGCCTGAACCACCGCCGCATAAGCGTCTCCTCGCAGAGCAGTCTCGACGATTCGAACGCATGCAGACGGCGCGCTTCTTCAGTCAATACATGTAATGATGCCAGCCCTTTCCAACCCCGCTTACTCATCACCAAAGCAACTTCAGAAGGTGCAAGCTCAGAAATCGTGCCTCAGGAAAGACCTCCCTGGGGCTCGCCAAACATCGAGGGCAACTCGAACTGTGACGACACCAACTTTCACTTGCCAGACTTACCCACCATCGACGACGACTTTGTTGCCCCACCACTCACCAACCAAGGCGACCCTGTCACCACCGCCCTACTCGATACATGCGATACCGATATCAGCATGTCGCTGGCGCAGAAACGCGCTCCACATTCCTCAGACCACCCACCTCCACGCAAGCGATCGCGCATATCCACAGCGCTCAGAAGGGTCGCCAATATCGATGACAGCCAGGATCTCTACCCACGCCAACGCGACGTGCTCTTTGTCCGATGCTTGTTCAATATCTTCGTGCCACCTAAGGACGCCTCTCGCGATCACGATCACGATTCATACGATGCCGCTACCCTCAACGGCCACGAGATGCTCGTGTGCGCTTACGTCCCACCTCACACACCTCAAGACGAAGATGACGAAGAGCTAGCGCCTGTTTGGGTCCTCGTGACACATGATGTGGTTGGAAAGAGCATCAGAGCATACGTCGACTGCAGCCTATCCACGGATGAGGACATCGTGGAGACAGCGGCAAAGTACGCTGAGGAGATGATCACGCATATTTTCACACCTGCAGAGCGCCCGGCTCTGCAGATTCGCCGCATACGCGACGAGGGAGATCCACGGGGTCCATGGCGGGTTGCTGGCAAGGCTATTGAGCTCGCCTTCCGGCGTTCGGACACAGTCTGGACTTTTCCGTCCTGCTACGACACGGTATGGCAGAATGCTATTACGGCTTGCGTGTCCACCTTCGCTGGCATGTCCATTCCACCTCCGGAGGATCTGCGCGAAGTCTTTCTGCAAACTATTCCACTCTCTCCGGAAGTAGACCTCTCACCATGGCACGACTTTGAGCATTACGTGTCGGTTCACTGCAGCCATGCCAAGCGCTTCAACACAGAACTCACCAAATGGGTGCAAGAAGTCCAGCACGTTCGTCAGCTCGCCGACAAAGCCCAAGAGCAGGCCGCCAAGGCTACCGATGCCACGTCCGCGATCGCGGAGCTGCGACAGCTGCTGCGGGCGCATCCTCAAATGACCTTCGTCAAGGCGCAGCTGGAAGAGGAGGAGCAGAAGCTAAGACATGGAAACGAAGATTCGATGATGCTGAATGTGTTCTCCAGACACTTGCTTGCGGAACTGGGGCTCTTGAGGGAGTTGAGGGAGCAAGAGAGTCAGATGGTCAAGGACCTTGAGATTAAGTTGAGGAAGGCACTTGATCTTTTGGAGAAGCATACCACCGACGGTTGAGGTATGAGCTATGATCCGATGAACAAGGCATGGGGCATGATGATGTTATGGACATGGCATGGCGCATGACGATCACGATGAATGGCTGACAGCGTGAGGCATGCGACGGGAATGATGACTCAGATATAATGGACACGAATGATCGATGGAAGCGTGAGAGAAGACCGGGCAGGAGTGCGTAGTCTCTGCGTATCTGAAACCTTGCAACAAAGAGTCCTCACAAATCCTGCATCCCTCCTATCAAGTTTGAGAAATCCGAGGTGCCATCTAGACCGCTGTCCCATCAACTGAGGGCGAGCTATCAGCCCCGCGACGAGGAATTCGATCAGATCTGCATGGGATCCTCCAGAATCACAAGGCTCACATCCGTGGCTGTCGAGTATCGCAAAAGGAGCAATACATCTGAGGTCTTCTCCGCTGCAACTTTTCATTTCCTGTATGTACTCCACGTGCGACTGAAGCGGGCCAAGGGGGAGCTCAGGACACAAAGAGACTGCTACGATTCCAGCATACGATGCTGCGTAGGGGAAGAAGCATGGACCCTCGGACCTTCTTTTCGAACGTGTGAGCTACCCAGAGCAATGTGGAAACCGTGACAAGCGTCTGGAGGGGTGGCAACTCTAAGCATGCATGTATGGAAATTTGGCGGTAGCTATAGGCTTGGCCATGAACTTTTGACCTCTGGGTCGAAAGCAGCCAAGCTTCGCGAGATTTAGCCAGGAAACAGCCAGACGTTGATGGGTTCAGCCGGGTATAGATCAGGCCTCCTGAAGCTTGTCTACTTGCTCAGGTCGGGAAGTGTATGACCAAAAGCGTGGCTCCTATCCATTGCGACAATTCTGTGTCCTTGTAGCTAGCCGGTTGATCACTGAAATAGTGTCCTCGCTGTGTTGTAAAGAGTGGAAGGAAAAAAGAGAATTTCCATTCATTGTTAGACAGGTATGTGTGGGTTGAAGTAACAAACAATCTCAACGCTACTATCGGCATCTCAAGCCGACGGCAACTGTAGCTCTTCCTCCCCAAAGTCGCGCAGCCAGGTCCGCTGAGCTGACAAGATGCCCGATATCAAGACTGCCGTGGTCGTCCGTCTGGGAGTCGCTGGAATGCTGAACGGTGACAGACGAGACGTGTTTGTCTTCCTGTCGAAGAACATGTATGGAGTTCACTTGTTGCCTGGCTTTCTTCGAAAGTCTTCGAAAGTTCTGGTGATGGCTTCGTATGTTGCTCGTTGCTCCGATGTAGGTGATCGCTTCCTCTCAAGCTAACATTGTTGACAGTGCCATGTTTTCGTCTCAAATTGTGCCTTCTGTAATGTTACCAGCGATGTTCTCATCATTGCCACCGCAAATGTGGACCTGAAGCCATGCGAAAAGGTGTGATCCTTCTTGTGTGAATGTCCGCCGAGTCTTTTGCCACGCCAATTCATCTCGTCTTTGATGACCTGGCCGCCTACAGCAATGACAGACGGTTTGCTCTTGGGACTTCTGCTTCGCCACAACAGGGAGCTGTAGAAGCCATTCTGTTTCGGATCGCGGCGTTCAAATCCGACCATCGTGCGCTTTCGTCTTGGTCTTGGCGAGGAGGTAATGGTTGGTGATGCCAGCGTGACCAGCCGGGCAGTGGGGTCAGGAATGCTTGAAAATCGCAGGTATCCGTGACCGGTAGAATCGTCGACGCTGCCATTCGAGGCTCCATATCCAGGCTAGATTATCAGCTTGAGAGTCTCCAGCTACTAGCGAGTAACAAAATGTGTCCATTCAAGGCTGAGAAAATCATCGCGCAAGCATCTCCCGAGTCTGTCCATGTTTGCACTGCTTGCTGGCCACGATCACGCGACAACGTAGCCACAAAGTCGTAACATGTCGCGCAAAGTTGGACTGGAGATTCTGGAGTGTCACTGGAACAATCAAGAAGCAATACTGGAACACCCAGAACTTCACGTGGACAAACTTCCCTCTGCGATACAACCAAGGCCAGTGCCACTCATCTATTAGTCCATCTACCTGAAGTCCCCTCCATTACCTCATCCTCATTACGTGAAACCGCCTATCATGTCCTAGAACAATATCAGAGGAAACCACTACGACTGGGTGGCTATAGGCAATTGATTGTTCGTGTACAAAGTGCTTCCAAAGGACATCGACAACCTCAGCGAAGACCGCTGGACCGACTAGAAGAAATTGAAAGCCGTCCAACCCGTCTTTCGTCTTGATATAGTCAAGAAGCAAATCAAAATCAACTTTGTTCGGATTCGGAGAGTTGTCGACGATGACGGTGGTTGGCGGCAGGAAACGGTTAAGTTGCCGTACCCCGACAAGTCCGAAGATTGGTCAGTACGAGTCCTTTCTCTCTTCCCCTTCGTTGCCCTCATTTCTATATCCAATGAGTCAAGAACATCATGACGCACCATTCTCCAACCTGTACAGCTTCTCCCTAAGCAAAGCATTGCGACCATGGATCGATGGTACATCCGAAATATCGAAAGACGACGAGCCACCTGAGCACAGCGGTGCTGTCCAGACTCTGCCAGACATCTGGATTGAGGAAGCAGAAGCAGACCGCTTGTCTTCGTCAGAGCCTCTACCCTTCCGGTTCGGCCTCCGCTCCAGATCCGCATCTGAAACGCTAACGTCGATGTCTTCGACTCCAAGTACTAAGCCAAAGCCAAAGCCTGCTCCTCACGCGAATAGCGACACGAGTATGAAAGGACCATTTCTCAAGTCCAAGAAAGGGGTCTCCTCTTCTCATACTGCCGGCCCCAACCCTATGGCAAGCTCAACAGCCACCGTACCGGCCTTGTCCTTGTTTCAACCATCATCACATGACGACGTGCCCGACCTCTCCGCCTCCCAGGCCTTAGATGGTGATAGAGAACTCGACAAAGGGATTCTTGTACCAAGGAAGAGCACCACCCCCGACATTATCGCCACTTATCAGCCGACGACCTCGAGGCAGACAAATTCCATGCCTGTGCCTAAGAAAAACATGAATATCCTCCAACAACCTGACACGAAGCACGACGCTTCTTCCTTCAGTGTCAACCCCGCTGAAGATATCCCTAAGCTACTTGCCCAACTTGCGAACCTCCAAACCCAAAATGAAAGCCTCGAGACTCAAAAGGACAGCCTTCAAGCCAAAATGGATAAACTTCAAGGCGAGAACGACGTCCTCCAGGCCGAGAGGGAGAGAGGGACAAACTTCAAGGCGAGAACAATGCCCACCACATCCGCATCGCAGCCCAAGATTTCCAGTTGCGCGAGATGTCCGCTTTCCTCGACAGCGTGTAGGACGACCTCCCACGGCAGCAGCAGCAGCAGCAGCAGCTACATGCACACTGGGAAGGACTGACGGAGTGGGCGGTGAATCCGGATCGTAAGTGGACGGATTACCTCCATCGAGTCTGCGATTCTCTGCGAATTCGTCGACAGCAACAAGGAAGAGGAGAAGGTGCTAGAAAAGCTGATACGAGCTAGGAGTCAGGAGCCTTCTCTTCTCCTCCTCCTCCTCCTCCTCCTCCTCCTCCGAATCGCACTGAGTTGGATGCTGTATGGGAGAAGAAGGGGTGCGTGGGCCTGTTAGTGCCTTTTTGGGCGCCTTTGGCTGGTCGCAGGAATGGTTGGTAGGGAGAGTAGGAAGAACCTATGATGATCATGACGAGGCGGAGGAGGAGGAGGAGGAGGAGGAGGAGGGAGCTGGGAGCAAGTATATGATGTGCTCATCGAAGATAGAAGGGGAAAGAGAGACAGATATAGCAGGTGGGACCCCAGAGACATCGAGCGCGAGTACGGATGGAACGTCTCCAGTTTCGTATGTATATGGGTGTCGAAGATCAGAAATGAAAATAAAACTACAAAGAGAAAAGTCTCTTGTTATTGGATATGTGGACTGTATTGCTAGACCTGCTCGGCTGCACTCCGAAATTACACCACACCGAAACAAAACCATACTCTTTCTTCTTGGTTTCTCGTACTTGCTCATGGAATTCTCATAATCCCTCTCACCTTTTCCCTTCTTCTCTCACGCAGAATGCTGCATAGATGAGAATCTCATCTAATGCCAAACATAGCCTTGGCATTCTCTTCCATCAGCGCAGTCTTAGATCGTGAAGGTTTGTTGCTATTGGTGGTGGTGGTGGTGGCTGGAGTGGGAATGAGAGCCTGGTTGTCCGTCTTCTTCGTCTTGCTGGGTTGCAACTGGGGCAGGCTGGTCGCTGACGCTTTTGCTTTGCCTAAGGAGGAGAAGGCGGAGGAGGCGGAGGAGGAGGTGTAAGGTGGTTATGGGAGATGCGAGGCGTGATAACGTGTAGGGTGATGTAGGTAAGGACGAAGAGTAGGAGATAGTAGTAGTGGTGGCGGTGTTGTGAGACAGTGCATCGCGGACGAGAGACGATCAGTAATAAACTGCTTGTAGTGAAGGGGGACTATACACACTCCTCGTTGTCCCGACAGCTATAGACAATAGGACAGGGAACCAACGGGACATATAATCAGGAAGAGATGGATAGAGGAATTACACGGGACAGAACAAGTAATAGGATAGGGCAGAGTAGGACAGAGAAAGGACAGAGTTTAAGAATCGCAGATCTTAGAAACAAGCCCACACCCCCCCCTCAAAAAAGAATGGCCCTCAGTGAAGTAGTCAGGAGAAGGGCATCATGATCGTGAATTGTAATGTTACTCGTAATTTTGATTCGTCAACATTCTGAAACAGTGCATGTTCCATCTTCAGCTTCCACCTTCGGCTTCGCCTTCCTGCTTCCTCCCCTCTGTTTTCCTCCTTCTTCTACTTCGACCACTCATCGTCAGCGAAGCCAGAGAATTAAGACATGATGCTTGTTGTTCTTTCTCGTCCTTTTGAAAAAGCACAATAGGGACTATAAAGGGTGGACCGTGAATAAGAGAGGAGCAAGGGGGAAAGAGAAGGAGAAGTCGCAAAAGCTCGGCTGGAATTTTTCGAGCTACATGTTATGCATACAATTTCTGAAGTATCTCCGTGATCAACAACAGCAGAAGCGTCAATCTCTTGCCTATAAAGAGAAGTGAAAGAGTGCAAACCGCGCCCATAAAGCAGAAGGAAGTTCAAGTGCGCTCCCTTCTTTCATCCGATCCAGTCGACCGAGCCCAGCCTACAAAGCCAATAGGCGAGCGTCTGTTGACCAGGTTGCTCGCAGCTTTCTCTGCAACAGCGTTTTTGCAATTTACTTCGAAGGATTGATATCCATCCCAGCTGACACGTTACTCTTTCGATCTTCGACGAGGGAAGTCTCGTGTCAGACTCGTGTCAATATCGTGTAGAAGCTGAGAATCCTATCTGTTCGCTTCTTCTTTTTCGAGGATTTAGAGACGATGAATAGCAATGCTTGACGGACTGATGAATAGCAATGCTTGGCGGACTGATAAAAAGGCTCACTCGACGGGCTTCTTGTCTCCCAGATCGAAAATCTTGCCTCTACTTGCCGAACTCAGCTGGCGTTCGAAGAGGGCGCTATGCATCTCAGGTGTGGAGTGCACGAATTGGATCCTATCATATGTCTCCACGTGCAGAGCTTTGCTGCTGCCCGAGGAAGAACCTCTAGACTTGGAGACTTTGTTGCTGCTCTGCAGTACAGATAGAGAACGAAGCTGCTTCGCTTTGCGGGTGTTCCGACATCGCAGTCCTCGCGCCGTGGTGGTCGGAGTGGGCGACGAAGATGGTGGTGGCGAGCAGCTTGGCGTCGACAAAGACATCTCCGGCGTCGGAGGAGGTGTTGAGGTTGACGATAGGAAGTTGGGAGGTGGTAAGGGTGAGACTTGAACCCAGGCATACCGAGATCGGCGTGGGCCTACATGACGGGGTGGCATAGTGGATTCTGGCAGTAAGGATTCCGACAATGAAGATTCTGGCAGTGAAGATCCTGGCAGTGAAGATTCTGGCGGTAAGGATCCTGCGGTATTCGGCTGAATGGGGGACTGCCGCGAATATTGCGTCTCGGACACGATCGACTGTCGTGAGAACAGGTCATTATCCAATGGCGTCGAAGGATGAGCATCCTCCTGGTGCGGTAGCACGTCTCCCATATGCGGGAGATCGCTGACAGAATTCGACTGCTGGAACTGTGTATCATTGAACGGCGTTGTAGATACGAGCATGTGCGAGTGAAGCGAAGCATTCGATAAAACGAAGGACGTTGTGGCCACATGTTGTGATGAGCTGACTGATGGCATAGAATATGGAGGCAGCTGCTGATGAATTGGCAAGCCGTGCGATGGCGTGGAAGGCAGAGTCGTATACGTTCCCAAATACTCATTCGATAGCATAAATGGCCCGTTCGACGAGGCAGGGGCCTGCGGCGATGGTGTAGCATGCTGAGACCAGGCGATCTGTTGTTGCGAGTTGTGTTGCGGATGATGATACTGCAGCGACGGTGCAGCATGCTGAGACCAAGCGATCTGTTGCTGCTGGAGATATTGCTGATGTTGATCCGGCGGCGACGATTGAGCATGATGTTGGTTTTGCGACTGTACGCAGCTGCCACGGAGGTGCTGCTGCGTGTTAGAGCCAATATAGTGAGACGGCCACATCGTGCCCACTGTGTCTTTCCGTGATAGGTCGGAGGAATATTGCTGACACAGAGAGCGCACTGGGATGGAAGTGTATAGTGGTGGTGATGGCAAGTCAGACTGCTGCGGCATTACATCATGCAAGTTGTGCGCCTCGTCGGGAATGGACGCTTGAGATGGGGCAAGGGACATGTTTCGTAGTGGCGCCGTGCTGTTCTGCCGATAATACTCTGCGTGAAGTGGCCGTTGCTGCATCGTGCTGTTGGGATGCGGAGTCTGATGATGACCAGATTGTTTTGTTAGCAACGTCTAATGTGCGTATGCACGAGACGATATGCGCCGTCTCTCGACAGTGCAGCGTTGTAGGATGCCAGGATTCTGTAAGGAAACAATGGGAAAGATGCAGGACGAAAGGAGATGAGATAGACGTGAATGTCTCTACAGCGGGACTGCCACGACCTTATGTATCTGGACTGAGCAGCGCGTCCTTTGCATATCGCCAGGATTGGACCAATTTAACCAATCCGTGCCAGTAGAAGAGGTCAAATTGAAGCAAAGCAGGAGCACCGCCGTCCCGCCACGCCACGCCCCACCACACCACACGCAACATCGCCGCCGAAACGAGACCAAGTGTCGGGGTACTGAAAGAGATAGCAGGTAGCTGGGCTTGAACACTGCAATCAGTTCGCGCACGGGTACTGGCAGCAGTTCGCACACAGATACTGCAAGTAGTCCGCCGCCATGCGTTCTCTTGGTTGTGTTATTTTGCCACAGATTCGAAGCTCACGCCATCTGCCCTTCCGTATGCGCCGACCTGTTTCGGCATCTCTGCTTTGTTGGAGCAAGCTCTCCGTCACCACTGGGTGTTCTTTGGGGACATGCAAACGCAGAACCTCATTTCGGGATCGGCGCTTCGGGAGGCGGCATGTGTCTAGCTATCGTAGAGACTTGTACATATGTGCGATGCAAGCTGAGCGGTTGACAGCGGCAGGCGCGAAGACGAAGGTGAGGGCGGAAGGTGAAAGGTGGAAGACAGAAGGTAGAAGGCGAATTGAAGGCGGAGGTGAGGTTGATGTTGATAAATCGGAGATGGCACGATAGGTGGAATGTACAAGCGCGCGAACCTACGCTAACGATGTTAGCATTAGCGTACCCGTCCGCCGCCCGCTGCTCTGGTCGCGGGTTGCCTTGAAAGGTACTAGACGCCAGCCCAGCCGTCGTCCAGTCAACCTAAAGGTGTAAAGGTCATGACCTCACCTCCATGCAATCGGGCAGGTCAGGATTGCCTGGCTTCCCAAGACATACAACCTTGCAAGACATAGATCAATAATACAATCTTTCGGTTGCTGCTAGACATCTGAAATGGATCAGTCCGCAAAGATCATGGCACTTAATTGTTCGCAAAATGCGAGCCTACCAGAGAGCCGTGCTTGCTGGATTGCACTTATTTGGACACAGTTGACCGTACTACTATTCTTCTCTCCTCTTGAGCTTCTCTTCACGCCTTGAATCTCGCGCAAGGCCCTGAATCTATACCCTACCCGACACTCACTCGCTGCTTATACTCTAAAGACCAGAAAGGAAGACCAGAAAGAATACAAATATAATCCTCACGCACGGCAGGCTGTCAGCTGGTTGAGATGCCGCGAGGCGCTCTTGACTACCAGCTTGCAAAGCCTATCATTGAATCCGTCCTCTTCGGTGGATTTCGCCTCCAGTATCTCGTAGATCTGACGGCTTCTCAACTGAATGACCTCTACCGCGCTCTAGACTGGTATGATCTCGAAGACGAGCGTGGCAACCGAGAAAAGCTTGTCGCTTGGATCCTAAGGACTTACCCGCACATGAGACACCCTACTAAGCACATGCGCACTAAGGCTTTGCTGGATACGTCGATAGCCGAGTCGAAGCCGATCGCGAGTGAGCACGACACTTCTGCGCACGATCTTCTGGATGTGACCATGTCTGAGCCTCGGCAATCCTCCCTACATGTCTCAATTCCCATCAAGCATAACAATCTGCTGGATGTGTCAATGGCCGAGCCTCAGCCACCTTTCAAGCCTTTTCCGGCCTCCGGTATGCACCACAAATCCCAAGGTGTGTCAATGCTCGAGTCTCAGCAATATTTCACGACGCCCCCGGTACATGGCCCCCACGACAATCTCCTGGATGTCTCAACGGCGAAGTCTGAGCGATACTTATCGCCTCCAGTCCACGGCGCCCATGATCTGCTATGGAGACCACAACTCGACTCTCAACAGTTACATGCAGATCACCGTCGCTCAGAACATCGTGCCAAGTCCATGTTGACAGCTGACAAAAACGATCTGCCAGCCAATCTCTCGAGGGCAGACACCAGCCCTAGACCAGCGCTCACGATGCAAGGTTGGGAGGCGAGTGCTGAGGACCGAAATCCCTCCCACAATGCTCGCTTCGGTCACAGTCCCGGCTTCAATGCAGAGGACAGCGACAAATATCGCACAGACGACGTCAACTCGGGCAGTTTTGAAAGCATCGCAAGCGACCGACAGTCGCACAATCCCAACTATGACCAGACTCGGGCTGACGTCTGCGATTGTAGATCGTACATGTGCAGGGCCAATATTGAGCAGGACTCTAGGCCCAGTGGCCGAAATCTGAGCGCTGCTGCCATGAGCCACCCAATGCAAGTTGTCACGCCTGTTGATGATGGACACACTCACAGACCGCGCAACTCGATGCACTCCACTCGTACACCGCTGCCAGTCTCTCTCGGGCGAGAGCTCGGCCGTGACCAGCATCAGCATAGACAGGTGACTGTTGCTGCCCTTGCAGCCCAGCCAGAATCTCGACAATCTCGTCAAGCCACACTGCCCATTACGACCGTGGCACCGCCACCGATTCCTCCAAACAAGCCTAGCTTTCGAACGTCACGAACAGATCCACCTCCACCTCCACCTCGCAGCGACCGCAGCATGGCGCCAGCCTCGCCAACTACTCAAGGTGAGACAGTAGCATCGCTCCTCCTTCCAGCCATCGCTTCTTCGCACCAAGAAGTCATCAAGTTTGTGCAAGATGAGAAATTGGAAGGAGCCATTGAAGTTCTGACTGAGTTGATTGCGCTCCTGAGTGCGAGTTCAGAGGCGGTCAAGGTCTCCTGATCGAAGTCAGAAGGGCTCGCGGGTCCGACTTCGAAGGCGCTCCTGATCCCATATCGCTAGACCATCCGAACTTGTCATTAACAAGAATTCGAGGTCGGCAAATGCGGTTATGCGAGCTGGTCGGAATACTATCGAGGTCTGACATCATATCTTCTTGGGCAATACATCGCTGGGGATTGAAAATGCTCGTCTTACCGTGACTGGGAGGGAAATCATGTCATGGGTTTGGATGGGACAGCTCTCGTGGATAGCGAGTGATCGGCTCAGCTCTTCTGTATGCAGTCCAGTCACATTTGCTAACAACCTCGTTCCTTATCCCACATTCCGACCACTGCCTCAACAGTCTGGTGTTGGTGAGCAGATGTCTCCTACTATGAGCTCGCAGGTTGAGTAATGGCAGTGAGTCCCTTGTGTGAATACTGACAGTGCCCGTGGTGGTAGGAAGCATCCTCTGAGACTCACAGACGTTTGCATTGCCTGCCACCACCCGGATCAGGTTATCAAGATTGTTGTAGTCACAGTGAGAGATGTTGGCAGACTGGCAAAGAAGAGCGAGGTCGAACTGCTCGAGGATCTGAGAGGTGTCTGGTCCAGATCTCGCAGTTCTCGCGCTAGGTATCAAGGACTGGCGCCATGCTGCCAAAGACTACAAGAGTCTGTGCAGCACCATAAGCACTCTCAGTGTGCTCGGCTAGTATCACCAACGCCACGATCATTCTCATCAGCAGCAGTCTTGACAGCAGGATCCTCAGTCTCTTCCTGATCGGGCAGCGCTTCGAGCTCGGGATCACATCACTCCGGTGGAGTTGGGAAGTAGATGTAGTAGTTGAGTTGCTAGTGGAGGCTGTTCCAAAGCGTCGTATGCAAGCCCGTCGACGGGCTGTTCGTCTTCATAGTTGAAATCGGAGTTGACGCTCGAGTTGCTCGACAGCTAGTGGCTTGAAGCCGGCGATCTCCTCCTTGGCGGGGCTCCCTGATAGGCTTCTCGAAGATGAGCAGATCGTCTATGGCGCACGTCGAGTGCATGGGCTGCCCAGAAGCTGGCGGAAGAAATGGCGTGGTAGGGTACAGTGTGATGTGGTGTGGTGTGGTGGTACACGATGTCACAAGAAATGTGCGAGGCTAAATTATTATCCGAGGTCTCCTCTCGAGTCTCGGACGCCCCGGATCGCCAGCCTGTTGCCTCAGGCTGCCACATGGTCCCTCCACCCTCAATCGTTGCCTTTTTTAGGGAACATGAACTTCAGCAATGTCATCAACTTGAGGCTGTGTGTGGCGCCTGGGCTGTCACGACACGCCGTGTACACATGAGATGTATCATCCACCGCTTTGCCTTATGAGTAGCATTCTCGCTCCACAGATCCCGTCACAACGGCCCGCCGAAAATTCTTGTATACGGTTCTTGGCCGACAATGACTTGGAAATAATGGCTGGGATGGGCACTGCGACGCAGTACGCTGGTGAAAGTGACATGTGTACCAACGGTCGCGATGTATGGTGCCATCATTTATCATTACCATCACTTCCAGGAATGCCGTACGATTGACGATCCAAACTTCATATCTGATAGATTCTCCCGGTTCGGTGACGACACGCCCGGGAGTCATGAGACTGAAAAGCACAGGGGCGAATGACGTGAAGCTTCTATCCATCTAGCACACCATTATTCGACACAGATATCGGCGACAACCCCCCCGGAGGAAACACCGAGCAGCAGTCCGCGCAGTCACAAAATTGCGCGGAAGCAGACGAGAGATTCGGAAAAGCTGCAGATTCAGTTCGATGGATCAAAACTTACACGTCACATCGCTTTAGCAGGCGAAGGGTTGGTTGAGGGGAACGGAAGCGTAGCCTGGTAAGAACTTGCAACACGGCGAGAAGCTCGGAATGCTGCAGCGCCAGAGTAACGAGGCTGATGCTGCTTCGGGCTGCAAGGCTTGTGCCTCAACCTGGCATACAGCAGCTAGCTCGATCTCTCTGCTTTCGACTTTCGAGCACAAGGTATCCGTCTAGTGCTCATTCGTCTATCAACAAGCAATAAGCTGTCCAAGCTCGCAGCGCACTCTCCAAGGCATAGTCAACCACCGCCAGCCTTACCACTACCATTAGCACCATGGACAATAACAGCAATAAGAACACCACTCCCACTATGAACGATGACAGGAACATCAACACTATCGCTACCTCGGACAACGCCGCTAACAATATCAATGACAACAACAACAAAAACAACAACAACAAGCGAAAGGCTCCTGCAGACAGTCATGATCGGCCAATTAGATCGACAGCACGAAAGTCAGTTCCACGTAATGGCCCCCCAACGTATGGTCTCCTGCCAACAATCATAATCGTCCGAGTTGTACAGCAGCACACAAGTCAGCTCCATCTCGCAGACGGGCAGCCATGCTCTCTGCAAATGACGGGACAGTAACTTCTGCCCCACCTCATAGGGCTCGCGATCATGACTACACTCCGATTTTCGCCAACGTCAATGAGCCGGCGAACGAGGATGCGCTGGAGAACGAGCAGACAGCTGAAGACGGGGACGATCTCGACATAGGCTGGCGCGTGGGCAAATTCCTCCAGGTCAGGACCGATCGTGCTGATCGGATGTTTCTCGTTGCCTGGAAGCAAAAATGGCTTACGCCGCTACAAGTTCCTCACTGGGAGACTGAGATTGCCGCTACCTTGCATCCTATGGGGGACGACGTGCCTGATTTCCTGAGCCTCGTTTCGTGGCTTTCAAGACGACTTGAATGTCGGAAGCGTGGCTCCAGCGAGTAGGTTTCGGCTCAAAATGTGAAAATTCCGCTGAAATGCAAATGGAAAGTGGAGCTTGAGGAGCGGACCTGGAACCATGTATACTAGCCCGTTGTTGGGCTCTGCGTATTTCGCTTTCGCGGAATGGGTTTCGCGGCAAGACGAAGAGGGAGAATGTTTGGACTCCAGTACTTGCAAGATTCGACTGTCGCAAGTGTGTAACAGGAAGGGGAAATGGAATGAACCTTTATATCGCTTACAGACTTGCAACGATTTGTTTTTTACTCTTTTGCCATCCAAAAGTCTCTCAAACACAGCACTGCACTCACGGTAGACCATACGTAGGATTGGGGCATTCTTCAAGGCAGTACAAGTGAGTGACATCAAAAACGACCGTTGAGATTCGAATCCTTTTCGTTTGCCCCCTTCACATGTGCGCCTCAAAATCGACAGACTCCATCGTAGACCTTATGTGCTCATCATCTCAAAGAAACAAACAATGAATGCCCCAACTCCAACGTCCTAACATTTTCACTCCTCTGCCAGGTGCCAGCTGTCCCGTTGTCACGGCGTCATCCCAACTGCGACGATGATGGCGACCGCTTCTACTCCTCGTCATCCCATCCCATCAAAGCAAGTGCTTCGAGTGTCTCTGTATTGAGCGGCGACGACGACGACGACGACTTCTCGTTCTCCTCATCGTCCGATGTTATCAACACAAGCCTCGAAGTGGCCGACGCCGACGCCGACGCCGAC
Source organism: Microcyclosporella mali (assembly GCA_002785985.1). Classification (NCBI taxonomy): domain Eukaryota; kingdom Fungi; phylum Ascomycota; class Dothideomycetes; order Mycosphaerellales; family Mycosphaerellaceae; genus Microcyclosporella; species Microcyclosporella mali. The sequence goes on along the minus strand of NHNU01000025.1, from coordinate 151,350 downwards.
GAAGCAGACGCCTGTTCCCTCCCGGCATCCTGTTCTACCATTTTTGCCAGAAGTCCCTTTTTCCATATACTGTCGCCCAGTATCACTTCCTCTTTCGGGGGCTTGCGAGCGAGGTTGGACAGGTTGCTGGCGATGTTCTGCTCGTTGAAGCGAGAGAGGGGTTCTCGAACGATGCTGGGGGAGGAAGGCTGTTGACGATCTGGAAGAAGAGAGAAAGTGAGGGTTCAGTAGAGTTCGGGGAAGAAGGAAGGGAAGCTGGATGGGTTCGACATACTGTTGATGTTTCGTGGAGAGGTGCAGGGATTGTTGTAGCCGATTGCTACTGCCGCTGTCGCTGCGCGTCTCTCGTTCTGCTGCGGCGGCGCTGCTGTGATGATGGTGTGGGAAGTGGAGGCCATATTCAGAGTGGGTTCCGTTAGTTGTGCTGGCGTCAGATGTAGGCGGAAGAAGAGGATGAGGGAGAAGAGGAGACGATAAGGAAGAGGAGATGACGATGTGGAGCGGAAGAAGAGAGATGTGTCGGCTGGAGTATGTTCTCTACCGTGTATTTGGTTGGCGCCTTCAATCCATTCTTCTCATGTACCTTGCTTCACCTGAATGATTCGGATGGCGCGTTGATGCAAGGGAGGCAAGGGGCGACGCATCTTTCTTATGCGCCCTTGCTTCGCTCGGCAAGAATTCCGAATGAAATTTCACGTAGGTGTACCAGGCGCGTTTCATGCGGGTGCTGATGTCGATATGGATCGTGCTGCGATGATTGGGTTTTGGGGATGATGAGGACTCCAATTGATGTTTCGATGGAATGTCGTCCGCGAGATGAGAGGCTCGAGACGGCACCTGCGGGAGCGGCCGAAACGCTATCTCGATCTGGGAAACGCGCTCCTTTTGCTCCACGACCACAATCCACACTCCACACTCCTTGGCTCCAAGGTCGCGCTTCATCACACCGCCGCTCCACCATTACAGCACAACTTGAAAGACACTGGGCACTCGGCACAATAACAATGCCTACATACACGCATGTTGGAAAATGTCTTCCCACGCCGAGAGCGACACGGACCATATCGGACACCGCCCGTGAACACAGTGATGACAGCGGCTCTCACAACCTCGTAACTCGTATTGAAAAGCCTTGAAGTCGTGACAAAGGATTGCCAGAGCAGCAGAGCATGATGGGACTTTATGCCACAGTTTCTGATTGAGCTCGACGTGCTCACGTGCGTCCTCCGAAGCCGATTTCAGACTTTCGAGCCTGTCTGTCCCTTGATGCTATGAACTTCCAAGTGACATGTTTGCGCCTGGGACAAATTCGCCTTCACCACTGCTGAGCGGGGATCTCGAAAAAAAATTCTCTTTCCTGTATCGACCTTCATCTAAGCGGCAACAAGCTTGTCGATGGCGAGCTGAAGCAATACGCTGTAATGCTCGATTTGTGCACGCAGCGTCAAGTCGTAGGCATGGTCGAGGTTCATGTTTGGATTCAGTCACGAAGTGGGAAGCAAATCATGTATACACCTGTCGCTGATTCGGCGCAACGCTAGCAAAAATGACTTCTCGGCTGCCGCGATCGCCATGGCTTCATTTTCAAACAAGGGTGATGTTCGGATGTTTGATGGCCTTGGCATCGTCCCAAGGACTGCTCTACCTATTGGCATACCTGCTCCTCATCGACGCACTTCAGAAGGTGGACAAGACTTTTCACCCGCACGGAGAGCAACGTAAGTACTCCCATACCTTATATTCCTTTTCGAGACCATCATATCATTCCAGAACTCCAGTGCTTGGCGCTCTCGTCGTATCGAAAACGAGGGAGGACCGTCACAATCTGTCCGAGACACTCTACAAGACGCACTTGTGCCACGGACTGTCCCGCCAACGAAGGTATGTACACTAACGCCTCTGGCTTCACATTCCAACAGCATGAAGATGTTCGATGGCCTCCCAATCTGCCGCTATCACAACGTCATAGAATACCGGCTTTCCGTATCAGCACCTATCATGGACGTACGACACACAATCAAGATAAGAAAGGACAGTGGCGAAGTTTGACCACGACAAGAAATCCACTCAATTTCTCAGCTGACAGAGAATAGTGTTCGCGGCAGGCAAGAAGCGAGAAGTCTCATGCCCACGTAGGCAGAAGGGAATGCTCATGGATGCGAGCCCAATGTGTGGAGCCACTAGTCGTACTGGAGATGGAGGCGTCTCGTTTTTCGGCTCATTGCTCTCAGGGGCGTCGTCGTATTCATCCGCCGCGGCGACTCCAGCTGTAGACTGTGGCCGGGATCGAAAGACTGAGGATGTCACCGTGTTGCTGCTATTGCTGTCATGCTGCCCACCAACATCCAGTGATCTACTGAATGGCTGAATCCTTGACCGACTCATATGACAAAGTACAGCGTGGCCTGCGTATCACTCCCGTAAATACCGAGACAGAACAACAGTCGCAACAGCTTCCAAGCTTTCAGCCTCTTTCGGCTCAATGCCAACTTGCGTGGCAGAGCGGCGCAGATCTGAGCAATCTGCAAGACGACTCCATCCTACAGTGGGCGAGTGCTGATAGCCACTGCAATAAACCTTAGTAACGGTTAGAGGTATGTCAGGGAGAGAAGTATACTGGATATCCCCCCAATACAATTTGTCGAGATGTCGTCGACAGCATCGCTCTCGTCATCTAACTGCCCCGGAATGTTTATGCAAGTACAGCCAGGATTTCCAACCGTTCTATCGCCGGCTCGCCTCTCTCATCGATGCACATCATCTCCTAGTTCTATCCTCGCTGAGGCCGTACGTGAATGACACACGCACAAATTTTAATCCCCCGGATCGTGGAGACGCTGGATCTAAGACCATGTTAGGGTACGGAATCGGTAACATATAAAGAGTCAGAGAACTCTGCCATTCATGCAGGTGGCAACGACAATGTGATGGAAGGCTGGAATGTTTGCGCGCAACATCAAGTTGTGGTTGGTGGTTGAGGTTGTGGTTCAGTATACAAGATGACTTTTTGCTGACTTGGCGGTGGTTCACAGCTGTTCACGACATGCACCTCACCTTTCTTGACATACATGATCTGTAACGCCACCAGAGCACATCTCCGACGCTACACCTCCAACGCAGCTGGTCCGCAGAAACCGCTCACAGCAGAAGTGAACAACATTGAGATTCGACAGATCACTTACACTCACACTCACACTTACCAAGTACAACGCCGAGCCCTCGCAACTCTCGAGCAAGTTGAATTGAAGAAGGGTTCGGGCAAATCCATTTCAACAGAAAACACTCATCTCAGTTTGCAGTATGTTGTAGAAATACACACGTATATCATCGCATTTACCAGCCTTGACGCTCGTTCTCGAATTACCACGGGTCCATGGGCACCCATCCGTCTATCCTGCCCTTCCCAGTCCTGACTGTGGGTATGAATACATAGTTGCCCACAGCAGCTTCTTCCACCAGCACGTCTTCGAAGATGTCTCATGTCGTGGCTAATTGAGATGGCGGACCGGATCTTCGAGCGCATGGGTCGTGATCGGGTCGGGGTTGTCTCAAGCCGAGATTGCCCGGATTTTGTCTGTTTGGCATCCCTCCTCCGTATTGGTGGTGGTTGTTGTTGTCGTTGGAACTCGCTGGTCTGTATGAGTATTTGATGTTGAACCTCGATTAGCTGTTGTTGTTGAACCTCGATTGGTTGTTGTCGTTGAGCCTTCCTTGTCCGTACTGGTTGTTGTTGTAAGCAGACCTCGCTTGTCCGTATTGGTAGTTGTTGTTGAACCTCGCTCGTCCGTATTGTCTGTTGTTATTGAACCTCGCTCGTCCAAGTCGTCGGTTGTTGAGCCTTGATAGGGTTTGGGTCTGAACATTCTGGCTCTGGACATCTTGATTCTGGACATCAGATATCCTGAACTGACTTGTCCGGCCATTAGCTGTGTCAACTTCGTCGCACGATGGTACAGAAGTCTGCTCTCTGCTCGGTGAGACCATTCTGGAGATCGAGTCTTGCTCAGTCTCGGCCATAGTTCGTGGGACCCCAACATAGCTTGAAGTCATTGACCGAGGGGGACCTGATTCAGAGCGCAACGCCCCTTGAAGCCGGTTCAGTGCTAGGTTCCCGTCATGGCCGGCTTTCAAGTAGATTCGGGCCGCGCGTGTCAGTTCATCTTGGGACATATCATCATTTGTGTTCCGAGTCTCCCGAAAGACTTTTTCGGCTTCCGCGAGAAAGCTGATAAGTCGACTACTCCACAAGGAAGTCGAGACGATGGAAGTATCTTGAGCATCCTGAGTAGCATCACCAACATGCATTCGCTTCGACGGAACCTCGGCGGATTCGGGTCCTGGGTAGCTGCGTTTCAGAGTGGGAGAACTGGCAGCAGTGTGCTGGAGAGTTTCCTGAGCAGACTCCAACAAACTCTTTTGAAGAGATAGTAATTTGTCTACACGCCAACGACATTCGGCTAATGCTTCGTGGGCTGATGTGAGAACATCGTAGGGCGTTCCGGACGGGGGCATTTCGTGCTGTTCTTGAGACGATAACGAGTCCTCGCGCGAACGAGGCTCAGCCGTCCGTCGTGGATGAGGATCGTAGTCCAATGTGAGAACATTGTAGGGCGTTCCGGGCGGGGGCATCCTGTGCCATGGTCGCATCCAGAACTCTCCTCGGCGATCACTGTCGCTGTGTGTGGCGGCATACTTTTCCCCGGTGTCATGCTTCTGGAGCACGGTGTGGTTATGCGAGTCGTGGTTGCCATGAGATATCGTGTCCACGTGATGTGCGCCGCCACGACCAGTACCGAAAGCTTGCGTGGCCGTCTCAGAGTAGGTTTTTCGGAGAGCCGGTGGACTCAGCTGCGAATCATTTGGACGGTACGCATCATCTTGTGCATGCCCATGGCGGTGATGGGCGATAGGCGGCTTGTGGTGCGCTGATGGACTTGGAGAATGCAGCTGCGGATCGTTCCGACGGTACGCATCATCTTGTGCGTCTTCAAAGTGGTCAATGCCGATGGGCGGCTTGCAATCCATTGATGGACTTGGAAAACGCAGCTTCGAACCATTCCAACGGTACGCATCATCTTGTGCGTATTCATAGTGGTTTTGAACGATGAGTGGCGCATAGGTCCTTGGCGGTGTCGGGACATGGAAACTTGAGGCCCAGCGCTGAAGTTCCATGTCATAGTCATGACTTGGAGGTCTAGAGCAGTGACAGATGTCCACTTTCGCCAAGTCAGAAGAGGGCAAGTTGGCCACTTTGGCTAACGGAGCAGATTCAGAGGAGGGAGAGTGCGCCACTTTTACCAATGGAGTAGGTTCAGTGGTAGAGGAGTCCATTTTCGCTACCGGAGCAAACCTGGAAGAAGATTCCATGACTGTCGTAAGACGAAGGAGAAAGACTTCTGGAAAGGAAGAAGAATTCTAGAAAGGAAAGAATTCTAGAGGACGGGGACTCTGCCAACGAAGAAGTATAAGACTCACAGCGCGACTGGGGAGGATCAAATCTTCTTTTCTTGCACGACACATCAGTTTCATGGTTCCAAAATTTCGTTTTTTGCTAGGTGGGTCTTGCAACTGTGTTGTTGTCTCGGGAGCGGCCACCTGCACCGCCTCGCATCGTATTCCCAATAAGACGTATGCAGGAAGTCTTCCGGCTAGCGTTGCAAACGGCTAAGATGACCAAGGAGATAGCGACAGTGATAAGGGTTCGTAATGCTAGCCAGCATCGCGGCGCCATGTTATGGATCCAGATGCGAAGTCGCGGTTGAATCCCTGGGATGTGACCGCGAAGCACGAGCTCAAGCTGGGGCCCTAGATGCAATATCTAGCTACATCCGTGCAAGCACACCAGCAGCGCTTCAGTCTTCAGCTGCGGCAACATACATGTGTGGCAGCCTTTACTGCAGTCTTCCAGACAGGTCAGAGAGGATGTGGGTATGAGTCCACTTTGGTGGCTGAATTATACCTTCTTCGCTTCACTGTCTTTTGACCAGTTCCGCGTGGTACCGCCAAGAATATTGCAGTAAGCCTTGGAAGCGTGCATTTGTTGGTGCGCGTGCGAGAGGAAGAGTGCATATACGAGATACTCCTGTGAAGGTTGAGAGATAGCTTGATGAAGGCAGGCGGCAAGGAGAAGTGCAGTCGATAGAAGGCATTTGGGCTCCTCCCGTCCCGCAGACCAACCACAAACGCAAAATCTCACCTACGTTCCCTTACAACAACAACAACAAAGACATCCTAGATCTGCGGCTTCTCTAGCAACGGCCAATTGACAGCCATACCGCTTTGCCGGCGCTCACAAAACTGACGTCACATATTTCGAGCGGGTGGCCGGCCGTTTGAACCGACATTGCCAAGATAATCGACCACGCCAGCATCCGCTCCCAAGACAACTAGCAGAAAGGTGATTGCCAGAGCATAGACCACTCAGAGGTGGAGATAAATTTTGTTCCGGTGGACAGCGAGGACGCATATGGTGTCACCGCCAAGCCAAGATAGCGACACAGGGCTGTGAAGTCAAGGGGACATATCTACTGGTCGGCTTGGGCGCTCAGTGCGTGATGTAGGATAAATGGCTTGCCTGCAGTAGCAGCGCCAAAGCAGTGGCAGGAGAAGCCTTGCTAACCGGAAACATACATACAGTACTCAACGCCAATCGTAGAACACCCCACAACTTACCACGGCAACGCTGATTTGGGATGGAGCACGTCCAGAGCAGTCTTGATCGGCAGTTTTGTTTATCTCTGAGTCGGACCACGAATATAGGGTAGCAATATGCTTTTGGCACATGTCAGCAATTGGAGTGAACAGACGATACTTTCTGCGCATGATGCGTACCTCGAAATACGAAAGTCCGTCCGGCTGCTGTGGTGTCACCTCTCGGCCAGGTCTACGCGGAAGACCACAGGTTCCTCAAAGTGCATACATCTTGCTATCACGTTTTCACCAGGGTTGCGAACAAGGCTCATGGCGGCCAATATTCAGAGCCGAGTGGAGCATATCAGTGGCGTCTAGCTGCAGTCTTCTGGGATCAAGTCTTGCTGTCGAAGCACTCTATCCTGGACAATTTACCGATTGGAAGTTCTTGCGCATAAACCTCTACCCAGCGCATCCTGTCGTAGGTATACTCTCAAAGTATTGCATCCTGGAGTGCATGTGCATGGCAGCGATTCGAAAATTCTACGGTGGAAAAGTCTGGAGGAAGAGTCCAGCCGGTGTTTCACAGTCCCGCAAAGCAAGGCATTCTTGAGAGAGAGAGCGCGAGCGCGTGTGCATGGCTCATGCAGCGCCTCCCTCAAAGATGTGACCACCCGATCAATGAGCGCGAGTCAGTCGCCCTGGGGAGGTAGTTTTGACAACGGGTCGGAATGGGCCTTGCAGGTCGGATTACGCTAGGTGATGTGCGTTGATTGACAGCGTGGGGGCGGAGGGGAACGGGTGTGTCTGTGATCAGACCAATGCGCGCCTGCCCGTCAGAACGCAGGGATTAATGCTGCCGGTCATCTCCAACAGATGGTGGTCGGAGAGCAGACGCAGCTCAGGAAACAGGAAAAGTCGCCACCTCTGACGCAGCATGTTTGATTAACTCCTCTCGAGAACCCGTTGTGCCGGGATCTGATGGTGATCTATCTCGCCGAAGGATGTGCTGACAGAAATGAAGCTCAGCTCTTCATCGCATGCCTCTGTTTTGTTGCCAATAATTCCCATCAAGAAAGCAGAAGCAGGGTGGGAGTGGATCCTGGTCTGGGTTTCGGACCGGTACCTCTCACCGCGCATCAGCAACTATCCCTGGCGTCCGCTCTTTGTCCCGTTCGATGCCGCACGATACCCTCTCTTCCCCGAGATGCGATGCGATAGCGAAGGGATGCGGTCGGTCAGTCGATCGACTAGCCTTGCTGCGATACGACGACGTGGAGGTGCGAAGGGCGGTGTCGAGCGTTGAGTGTCTTGTGCGTTAGTGCTCCAATGTGTCAGTGTCAGTGAAGCAATTGTAGTGAAGCGCAGTCGTCGTGAAGCGTGGGTCGACCTCGCACTTCCCAAATCAGGCGCATCCTCTCGTACTTAGCGTGACAGGATGAGAACAAACACTCGTGCCTCAGTCGGATAGCCTGCGGCGCGAGGGGGCCTGTATTGGGCTAGCGTCGTCGGATCGGATTAACAAGCCGCCGCGCGATTCGCACGCTCACTGTCTTGTCAGTCCCGAGCAGTCTGAGAAGGAGATAGTTACGTTCAAATTTGGGGCGAACAGAACGTACCCATAGACACATATTCAACGTGGCTTCAACCGACGAATCTCCACGAATCGTGACTACTCTATCGAACCTCGTATAACCATAGCGGTGTTGTACGGAGTAATTACTGTACGCAAAGCTCACGGTCTTGAGGTCAAACACTCTTGTCTCCAGCAGCTCTCGAAGCAGACCATCCATATATCTAGCGATCAAATGGGGCGTACGGGAAATGTGGAACGATTTGGCTAATAATTAGGCAAACAGCTTGTGATCCAATTCATTACGCACGAAACGGTCTCGACATTGAGAAAAACATGAGACTCGGTAACGAAACGATCTGAGGCCATTGTAATTGTATCAATTTGCGTGTTCAAGTTACGCACATATGCTTCCTCAAACGATTGAATCGTCACTTCGCTCCACAAAGACCCATTCATCTGTCTTAGCATCTCCGCATTCCAATACCTCGACTGGAGCTGATTCCGCTGGTATCGGCACCTCGAATGTCCGAATGAGCCTTGAACGGCTCGGCATCGGACGCCGTCCACTCTTGTACTCGTGCAGCAGGTCTGGGTCCACCGCGACGCAGTACTTGCGAGCCTTCGGGTCCCATGCAGCCATGTGTAGCTCGATTGGGGCAGATGAGTCCGGCTTTTCTTCCGCTTTCTGCTGCTGGGCTATCTTGTCAGAAGCCTGGATGATCACTTCACCCGCATCGTCGACATTGGTCTTGTCTGCTTCCCCACACGCCGCCCCTTCCGATCTGTCGACTTCGGACTCGCTCAACTCATCCTCTGAGAACGAGAAGCTGCATACCAGGAACAGCAAGCCGTAGCTATATTCAAGATGTTCCTGGCCGCTGTCGTCTTCCTGGTCGCTGTCGCTGTCTTGCGCTACATTGGCTGTAGCTTGTTCCTGAGCCTGTGGAGACGGTCAACTTGATGGAACGCTTCTCGGAGTATCTTGCACACCGTACCATCCTATGCAGCATTCGCTGGACATGACAGTCCCGACAAGGCGACTCCTCTACGGAGCCGATGCACTCTGCAATCGGCAACGTTTCAGGGCTGGGTGGGCTTTCTCTCTGCTCAGACGACATGGCAATGCAGCCAGATCGCGTGTCTGTCTTGGAGTAAGAAGGGAAGAAGGAAAGAAAAAAAATTTGCGAGTTGAGCGGGTCAAGTGCATCCCTTGGTAGTTTCATTTTCCTTTGGGATGTAGGTGGGAAGCTCGGTTGGGTACCCGCAGCTTGACCTTGTCGTGCGGACGAAGTTCCGAAGACCTCGTGCTATTCAGAGGCATTATCGGCAACCCGAGAGTGCATTGCAGCAGCGAGATCTTTATTCAGCGGTCCAGGATGCCAAATGAAACCATCTGCCGGCCTGAATCTGTCACAGCTCTTCTGTATTGCATTGGTTCCTTCCGTTACGATAATATAGTCGAGATCCTCCGATTCTAGCATAGCTGTCGTTCCCATCTAGGCCAACTTGCCGTCTTCTTTCATTGCTTCTACTCCGAGTGAGAATATGCTAGCATCGGTACTGGTGCTGCTGGCGTAGCTGCTGCGAGAAAGGACATTGCTCTGCAAGACGTGGCTACGAGCGACTTCGATTCCTTTTCCTCAGTAGCGGTTCCCGCGATCGTGATCGTGCAACTTGCGGCTACTGGTCCACCGCGTCTACTTGGTACGACGTCGTTGCATCGCTGTGACGTGAGCGATATGTGCAGGAATGGCAGAGCGTACGTACAGGCAGAGATGCAGATAGCATCGAGATTGACTGACATTCCCCGTTCTCCTGCCATACTTCTGCTGCCGCAGCCGATTCGAGGTTGCTTTTGTGAATGGTCATCGAGTTGCCGGTGGCTTTGGGTAGTCGCCCACTGCCTGGACATATCCCTTGGTAGAAGCGGTCAATGACATGGTCATAGTGGTGTCATTTCGTACCGGTGCGTGGCATGATATAGCGAACCGCTGGCTTTTACGTGGTTGTCGTATGGATGCCGCTGTAGACCTCTGACGTCAGAGGCTTACATGATAGTAGGCACTCCTCGCGTAAACAGTAGATAACACAGATAATAACCATACAAATACGAGATTCTTGATGTTAAGTTGCAGTCCCTTGCCCTTCATTTAGAGCCGAAGGCGGGGCTATCTAACTATATAGATCTCGAGAACATAGTAGTGCCGTTATATACTAGAACTAAAAAACGGAGCATTAGATCTAAGTAGTCGCCCGTAGGCACTCCGACACCTACTACTCTACGACACCGAGCTAGTTAGGAATAATCGAGATCTACTACGGAGCGGATAACTACTATCGATACGAAGAAGCGAGCTATTAATACTAAATAAGAAGGAACGAGAAGAAGTTATAGCTAACTAGCGTATATTAGCTTATATCTCTATCTCTTAGGAGGCTATATAGGGGATATATAGAAGGAGAAGGGTAAAGAGTTATCGCCCGTAAAATAGGGGATACTAAGCATAACTATAGGAGTTATTTACCGTAAATACAAGTGTATCGATAACACGAAGGGGAGTAGGAATAGAATTTTAGCTATCTCTAGATAAGAGAAATTCTAGGAAGCTAGATCTCCTAGATTAGAGAAAGAGACGGTCCTAAACTGCTACCTCTAGCTAATGTTAATACCTATAATATACTAAGGAGCTACAACTATCGAAGCGTAAGGGGATTTTAGCTATTACTAGGAATACGTAAGAAACTAGAGAAAGAGATAGCCCTAAGTATAGATATATAGTAAGGTAACAAGTTGTCGCCTATAAGCGTAGGAGGAGTCCTATTATAGGAGTCTCGAGTAGAGTAGTATAGGTATATAAATACTAACTATAGTTATTAATTACTACTCCTTTATTATCGTAATATATCCCGAGGATTAATTTAGAGCTATCGCTAGTTACTTCCTTATAGACCGTAACTTAGCGTATCGGGATCCTAAGATCTCCTTCTTTCTATCGAGGCGCGACTACTTAATTACTAGGCGAGGACTACTAGTTTAGGTAGCCCTAACACTTCTCGTATAGCGCCTAACTATTAAACGGAGGGAGTTGCTACCGTTCGAGTTATACGGGCAATAACTATATAGCCCCGTAGCTAGATAGTATTTAAGCTATCCCTAGCTTCTCCTTTTTATTATTATTATCGACTTTTACCTTACCTTTTCCCGTTTTAAGCTAGGTATAGCTCGTTAATTCTCCCTTTTCCTATATATATACCTTATTAGTCGTATATAGGAGTATATAAGAGTATATATATAGTATACGACTTACCTACTAGTTCGAGTAACTTACTATTATAGTTATATCGAGCTCTTCGAGTAACAACTCTCGCAATCCTAGATCTACTAGAGTCCTAAGGATCTCTAGCGAGAAAAGATAATAAGCTTTAGCGTAACCTTACTTTCGGCTCGCGGCTATTATACCTAAGTAATACTACTACTTATAGTTCGTAGGATAGTTAGTTATTAGCCTCGGCGAACTTAATAGTACTAGTAACTCCTCTTGGAATTCTTCGCGGAGTAGGATCGTAGTACTTACTAGCGATACTAGGCGTAGCTATTTCACTAGAATCCGTAACGGCTAGAGAACGGATCCCTAAGTTCACCCTATAGTCGAGCGTAAGAAGAACACTAAGAAGCCTATACTTAAGTTTATTAGAATCTACGATAGTAAGTCGAAAGATTTCTAAGCGGTTAGAACGAGATCGAGTCGAACGTCCGTTAGAGCTTAAGAACGAGCAACCCTCTCTAACACCTAGAGAAGATAGTAGTAGCTACGGAAAGAAAGAATTTTTAGACATTATACCCTCTACTACGTCTTAGCAGTTAATAGGGACAGTTATTACTAAACTCGAGTCTTCGGTCGACAATAATCTATAAGTCTAGGCCTATAGTACCTATCTTGTTTCTTAACTAAGTACCGTAGCGATAATAGCTTTCTAGATGTTCTAGCTACTAAAGTTCGGTAGTTACGATAGCGAGAATATTAAAGAATAGGCTTAACGCTACGATTTAGTCTCGAGCATTAATACTACTATAATTACTAATCCGACGATAAGAGAGACGGCCCGACTTATTACTCTCCTCGACTATATCGATATCGACTCTCTAGCCCGCTCGTATATAGACTACGAGGTTAACAAGATAGTACGTAAGATATATAACTCCCTAATAGCTAAGCTAAGAGAGCGCTTTAAATCGTCGTCGGACCGTAACTCTTTATAGTGCCTTATAGAGTTTAGAGCTCTATCTTAGAGACGCGATAAGCCTCTAGCTAAGTACATTGCCCGCGGTCGCCGTATTAGCGCTAGTCTAGGTTAGCGCTTTGTTAAGGATATTATTAGCAAGTTCGCTAAGGGACTCTATAATAAGTTTTTACGCAAATACCTATTAACAAAGATCTTGAGAAATAGACGCTCTAGAGTAATCGTAGACGTACGATCTAGCAAGGTTAAGGGGAGATACTATTTAGACTCGATAAAGGTCTTCTACCCTCGACCCTAGCACTTACGAAGGCCTAGAGATCTAGACTAGATAGATCTACTCGAGAAGTCGTTAGAAGTAAAGGACGCGTAGAGAGAAGTAGGACTAGAATCTACGGGTATAAGCGAGGCCTTAGAGTTAATATCGAGTGCGCCGAGCGACGACTAAGCTTATAAACTAAGAGACCTTCTAGAAATAAACTTAGAAGGTAAGGTAGAATACTAGAAGAAACGTATCTTAGACTTAGATATAGAGCTCCTAGCTCTACTCTAATAATCTCTTAGATAGTTAGCGGCTATTCTCGAGATAGAAGTATCTTAGGGGTAGTAGGTCGGAGTCCGTAGTAAACATAGGTAGAAGGGTATATTAAGTATAGAAGCATCTTAGGGGTAGGGATCGAAGGCAAAGAGTCGTTAATATATATCTAAAGCGGTTAACATCTCTAAGTATTAACGGGATAGAGGATTATAGGAAGAGTACGTAGAGTAATAGTAAATAGTAAATAGCGTAAGAGACGATAGAAGTATAGCGGTAGTAAAGAAGAGAGAGAAGAGAGCGAAGGAGTTAGAAGAGTTATTACTAGTTAATAGAGCTCGGCGACAACTTACCCGCTAGCGGTATTAGCAACTATAGAGGCAAGTAGAAAAGAGTATATATATATAGGAATAGCGGAGAAGGTAAAGAAAAGAAGTAGGAAAGGAGAAAAGGAAGACGAGGAGAGAGTTATCGACTAATAGGTCTAGAGAGTAATAACTCGGACGAAGAAAAAGATAGATAGAGGAAGAGGAGAAACGAATAGAAGTAAGGCGCGGAAAAGGAATAGCGTAAGAGTAAAGGACTATAGATTAACGACTAAGAGTAGCGAAACACTAGGGTAACTAGAAGCGAGTAAGGAAGTTAGATAGTAAAGAAGTTGTTAGCCGTACTAGATAAGAGACGATAACGTAGTAGATAAGGGATATAGCTAAGATACGCGGGACGGGGATAAAGGCGCTATTATATATATTCGCTAGTCGCTAGTTATACGTAGTAAAGTAAGAATTTATATATAGTAAAGTAAAAACTTTACTTTAGCGAACGCTCCGAAGGGGAGGAGTATATATAACACTAACATCTACTAGCACGAGCTTACTATTACTTCTATATCTACGGTTATATACCTACTCCCTAGTAGAAAACGATAGTAGAGAACTTTCTAATATAAGCAAAATTTATATACTAACCTCGACTACTACGCTAGACTAATCTAGACGAAGCAGCGATTACGTATAACTACGCTAAATTTATAGCCGCTATGCTTATAACCCCGATAAACCTATTAATATCTCGCGACCCTCCGCCTTTAACTACTATTAAGAACTACCTACTATAAGTCCTACTAGACACCTACCTCCTTCTACGTAGCCTAGCTATTTTCGACCCCTATAATTACGACGAACTCCTATAGATAAACTTAGCTATAGGTAATAAAGTATAGACACCGCTACTAACAAGTTAGCTAGAGGTAAAGAAGACTAGTATTATTACTATATCGAGTAGCTCCCCGAGATCGAGTACTATTAGTAGTAAGGAGGACAACTTAAACAAGTTAGACGACGTAAAGGTATAGTTACTAGCGGATACTTAAGGCACCGAACCAAGTCGGCTATAGGAGACGAGTAGCGTAATTTATATATCGAGCGACAAGTTAAGCGATAGCTCTACTATATCCTCGCCTCGGTCGAGGACTAGAAATATAGCGATACCTACCGCGGTCGATAACTCTCCTAGCTAGAGCTTAGAGAAGAGACGTAGTAAGTAGAAAGTAGTATCCCTACCTTAATTAGCAGACGATAACTCTAATATAGAAATTATTAAAGTATAGGAGGAAGACCTAGAGTTAAAACATATAAAGAAGATCGTAGAGAATATGTTAGAGTTCTATAACAAGGTGTTATCTATATAGGTTATACTAGAATAGCTAGCGGCTATAAAGGTAGGTAAGAATATATCTAAGTTCCTATAGAGAGACTATAGGCCCGACGTAAGGATAGCTATCCTAAACCTCCTAAGAGACTAGTAGAGAAAGCGATAGAGGCAGCCGTCGAATATATAGGACTTAAGTAAGGAAGAGGAGAAGTAGTTTAAGAAATAGTAGAACGAGGTAGTAGAGAAGAGCGATATAGACCTTATCCCTCCCTCTACCGCTACGATAGACCTAAAGTCGCTATAGAGTCGCGCGAGTAATAGCTCTAAAGAATCTAAGTTATATATCCCTATAGAGGCGAGGAGCAAAGAGTAGTAAGTCTAGGACTAGAAGGCAACCGAACGATAGACCTAGATCTACTAAGGCAATATATCCTATAAGTTTAGGGACCTAGTACTAATAGTAGTCGACAACTACTTTAGAGCTGTTATCTTCGGCGAAGAAAACTCTAGATTTAACCAGGAAATAAAACTCCTAATAAGAACTATAATATACCTCTTTAATATAGAATTAAATCTACTAGGATAGGATCTAGTAGGTAAATAAGAGACGTTATTAGCAAAATCGCGACCTATAATAGCTAGACGGAACTATATACGAGAAGTAAGAGCCTATATATAAGGCAATAATATAACCGACTATATATTCCTTATAGTAACTATCCTATCTCCTTACGTATCTATAAAGATTCTATAGAAGTACGAACATAACACTAAGATACTAAAGGCTCTTATTAACCTAATATTAGACTCTACGGACGCCTATAGGGAATTCGTTAAGATTCCGTTAAATACCTACCGCGATATTATCTAATTTATAACAAAGTATTCGAGGTGTCTATACTTAGGTAGACACTCGAGACGGGAGGTTTAGTAAGCTACTAGAGTAATAGGCACGATTAAGAGGTTAATAACACTATAGGAGGGGATCCTAGGGTTAGGACCTACCTAAGTAGAGAAGAGGAAGAACAGTCTACGTAAGAAATAGTAGAAGGTAGGTAGATAGCACGAGGAGAAGAAGACGAAAGCACCGAAGACTCTAGCGTCTACTACACCGAAGAAGAGGGCTATAGTACTATCTATAGACGATAACTCTCCTATATTTAAGGAGAAGAAGACGAAAGCACCGAAGACTCTAGCCTCTACTACACCGAAGAAGAATATTATAGTACCGTCTATAGACGATAACTCTTCTACGGCGAAGGAGAAGAAGGGACAAAAGAAGAAGCCTATATAGTAAGATATCGAGTAGGAGGAGGAACTCGACGACCTAATTAGTAGGGATCGCGAGAGAGAGGCAAAGAGAAAGAGAGGGATAGAAAAGGTTATCGCCCCTATCGGGGATATAGACGATAACTAACCCCTACGTCTAGAGGATCCTAGCTAGTCTATAGAGGATAGGGTTATACTAGGCTTAGACGATAATAGTATATCGGTAGCGAGTACTATCGACGATAGCCTATAGAACTTAGTTCTAGAGCTAAGGAACATTAAGGCACTAATATTTAGTACTATACCTACGAAGAAAAGGGTAGATATAAGGGGAAAAGTAGCTATAAAGGTAGTAGTACTAAAGAAGGCGGAAGAGAAGCCGAAGCCTAAGGTCTAGAGTAGTAAGCCTACGCCGAACGACAACTTCGAGGATAGTAACGATAGTATTAATAGTAAGATAGGTAATATCGAGTTGGACGAGGATACTAAGCCTAAGTACACTATAGAGGAATAGAAGGTCCTTAATATAAAGCTCCGCGGATTAAGATAGTAGCCCGATCGTATAGCTCTAAAGCTAATTGTCGGGAAGGGCCTATTCCTACTAGTAATACTGCTCGACGATATACGAAATATAGTAGGTAGAGGTATAAGACGATTAAAGAAAAATATCCTAGATAATATAAATCGTCTAGAGAGGAAGTAGTTCGCGATTACTAGGCGGCGGATACCTAATATAGCGTTAGACGATATATCTACTAATAATATTATAAACATCGTAAATCTAGACGCGGTCCCTATCCTACTACTAGCGAAGTTTCTCCTAATATCATACCGTAACCTAAATGTTAAAACTAGGGGTTTAGAGCTACTTAAAAAGAAGGAGCTAATAGATAAGTTCCTATCTATCTTCTAGAGAGGGCGGACTTAAATCAAGTATTAGTATAGGCTGTTCTAGGTAGATCTAAGAGACCTCGGTATTCCTTAATAGGTATAGGAGGACCTAATAGGATTAGTAAAGCTATAGGGGGACGATAACACTTAGCGATTAAGATAGGAAAACTAATAGGATTAGTCGACGTAGGGAGGAAAGAAGAACAGAGTTATAATACTAGCGAAAGGGCCGGATAGTAAGTTTACCTAATATAGGTTATCGAGCGGTATCCTAGCGAAACTAGTAAACCTAGATATCGTCCGCTAGGCGGTTAAGTAGAACCTTACGACGGACTATAACTTCTTAAACGTACTACTTATAGTAGGATTAAACAAGAAATAGAAGTTAGCTATTAAGAAGATAGAGGGGGACCTAGATAAGGCACTAGTTATAGTTAAGGCTAATTAAGCCTTAAGTGCCGCGTATAACTAGAAGGTAAAGGAGCTAGGATAAGTAGAGAAGGAGATCGTAGGATATACGAGACTAATCCCAAGACTCGGAGGCTAGAGATTTAAGGATAGGGGTTTAGTATAGCAGTAGAAGGAAGTAGTAAAGGTAAGGATAACTATAGAGGAATTTAAAGTCTTACGAGCTAAGGATCTCTCTTTAAGGGAAGAAGATAGTATATATAGAGTATAGTCGATAGCTACTATAGTTAATAACCCGAGTTTTATTAATATAGGAGACGGTATCTACCGAAGACTTTAACGCCTAAAGGCTATACGAAGATTCGCTAGGAAACCCGACATCTAAGTACTATAGGACCTAAGTAAGTTAGATAGGGAGGAGGTTAACTAGGAAGCCGTACCTATACTACTACTCCTACCGAAGAAGTAGTAGCGCTCTAAGAAGAAGAAGAAGATCTACTTATCTACGGATAATAACTCTTTAGGCTTAGGTAATAGCGATATATCTCTAACGAAGCGCTAGGCTAAGCGTTAAAAATTAAGGGAAGACTCTTTAGGCTTCGATAGGTTTAAACCTATCGATAGTAGCGACGATTAGATCTCGGACACTAGCTCTCCTCTTAGCACTAATAGGCCTAATAATATAGAAATAATAGCTAGAGGTCTAGGTAATCTAATAGTATAGACGGATAACAACTTAGCTAACAATCGGGTACTAGGCGAGAGGAAGTTAAAATAGCAGATAAGAGAGGAAGATATAGGTATCTAGGCGAACGATAATAGTAGAGCGCTAAATAGTAGAGTAAGCGAAGCTACCTAAGTTACTAATAGGACGAACGGCGGAGAAGATACTAATACCAATAAGGCTACGGACGGTAACTCTAGTCTTTAGGTAGCTAACAATTGAGTTAAGCCTACCTTATAAGTCGAGAGCTATATCCCGCTAGAACTACTACCTTCTACTAAACCTAAGACACTCTAGATAGTTAGGCATCCTATAGTCCCGCCTTTAGAGCTTAGGTAGAGGACGGAACATATATCTAGGGAAACGGTCTATCTACCTTTATTAGGCCGATATTCTAAAATAGAGATTAGTACGTAGTATAGGGACTAGAATTAGGGTAAGTAGTATATTTAGGATAGGATATATACTAGTAAGGTCTCTAGTATAGGAGGAATTTAGGCGCTTCGTTAAGCATGAAATAGGGGGGGGTAAAAACTAACAACCGACGGTTAATAACTCCGCGAGATCTAGGTAGTCTTCGGATACTTTAGTATTCTTAGACTAGAAGTATCTTAGGGGTCGTATAGACCTCTAACGTTAGAGGCTTACATGATAGTAGGCACTCCTCGCGTAAACAGTAGATAACACAGATAATAACCATACAAATACGAGATTCTTGATGTTAAGTTGCAGTCCCTTGCCCTTCACCGCCTTCTGAATGAAACCTACTCCGAGGCCACAAATTTCGTGCCCGAGGCGGGCTGAACCTTGAACCACCACCAGAATACCATCCTCCTCATGGATTTATCGCTGGTCGCCACCCAGCTCTTGCACAGAATAAACATGTCAACCGCACTCCACTCACAGTGCCGACATCCAGCCAGATCTCACTACTAAGCTTATGGTCCGCCAGCCGCCCCTCTGTGAGCCCTTCACCTCCGTCCCCGGTCGGCACTTGTCACTGCTTCCTTCCTCCAAGTAAAGCACCTTGTCGCTCAGGACAAGCAATCATCAGAGCAGCAGGACAAGAGCCTCCACATTATCGAGAGCGACAATGGCTGCTGTACTGAAGGATAGATGCTACGTAGATGGAAGAACTTGATGTACCGGACTCGACTGCGTCATTGCTCGGGAGGCGGGCCAACATGGGCAGACATGGTTGAGGAATTCGCCGCATCGCTACGAGACTGGTATTGGTCGCTGGAATACGAGTTCGCAGAGCTGATGAGGACGATGCTGTGTTGTGTCACGCCGGGACCGCAACAGCAGATGGTTGATGCAGCTATATGTAGGTGGCTACATTATCGCCGCAATCTGCACACCGAGTCAATCAATATGCTTCTCCAAGAGGCAAATTACCACCAGACCTATCGTGTTCGAGAGCCTCCGAGTCGTCCAAGAATCACTTCGTCCAACAGTCACTTCGTCCCACACTTACCAAACATCCTCGACGGCCGATCCGTTTCGTTCAGCCGCCTTGCCCAGTAGGACATGTCTGCCTACTAATCGCTTCGCGACGCCGAGCCGCTCCTCAATCTGCACTATATATCAGAGCATGGAGCACATCTTACACGTGTTTTCGACCTCCTTCTTGTCCATAAGGAGGGCCAAGTTTTTGTACGTCTATCCCTACGGGTGTTTGAATAGCTGCAGGGCCGCGGCCTTCTCTATGGTCATATTCCGCTTCATGCACTCGAACTCAGGGCTGGACGCGCTGCAGAGGACGACTCTGTATGAGATCGGGCTGATGCACTAGTTGCACTTGCTGATCAGGATGTGGCACATAACTGCGGTTATGGTCGTGGTGCTGTTCAGGTTCTCATTCTCGGTATAGGCGTAAGCGTGCTTCACGACATCGTTCCAGCCTTTGATCACGAGCTAGTCCATGATCTAGTTCACGAACCCGCGTAGGGCGCGTTCGTGCTCTAATCTGTGTCCATGGAGACTGGAGGTAACAAGCCATTCCATATATGACAGATCAAGGCCAGAAACAAAAAGATTGCTCTTCTATTAATAATAGTCATGTAGCATAAGGTGACCAAGAAAACAAACGTCCCACCTTTCTCCAAGTTACTCTCGGAACTCTGCTCGCCTGCCTCTCTCACCAATCGAAAGACTCGACACTCGCGGAGCAGACAAGGAAGAATCCCACCGCAGCAGAATGTCTGGCTGCAGACCCCTGGTTTCTGCACAACACTAACGGATGTCTGCAAAACTCAGACGCCACAGACCTCGAGTTTCACCAAGCGTGACCCCAACTCATCTATTCACGGGCATGTTCGCCGCTATCGATACTGCTGGCTGCAGCTTTTTGTATCGTCAGTTCCTCCTCCCCAGCGTCTGTCCTCCGCTTAGTCGCTCTTACTCGTGAGGATCTGTCGCTAACCTCCCGACTCTTTGCCCGCTATACTTCCCGATCCAGATCGTCCAGCTCGGTTACGACTTTGTCGTCGGCTTGCACTTACCTCTTCCAGGTTCGGGAGCGTCACTACTAGAAGAAGCCAAGACCAATGACGCCGACAACATATATTAAGAAGCGCACAAGCAAAAAGTTTGTCCTCGCAGGAGAACTCAAGGAGGTAGAGAAGTAGAAGGAGGAGGAGGAAGAAGAAGCAGCGAAAGTCCCAGCGCAGCGAGGCAGGCTACACCATACGCCAAATTGAAGCTTGATAGTAAGCTTGATAACATCATCGCTCGAGCACTCTATCGCTTCCGCCAGTTCTAGTGCTTCCGCCAATTCCAGTACATGACATATTTCCCTTGAGCGAAAATCGATCAGCGCAGAGAGTGCACGATACACTGGCGAGATGACTGAAAGAAGGGCGAAAAATGGCGAAAGCGATCGTTATACTTAGACATACCCCTATGCGCGGGAATGGACACCGATGCGCTGCTCGAGGCACTCGGTATACGTATGTAGCAGGCTCGAGTACACTTCAACGTTGTCTGTTGTCAGGATAAAAGGAATGTAAATTCCACTCTACACTGTTACGCGATCCTCCGGCGCCAAGGCTTCATGCAAGGGATGGACTGGACCTCTGGTATGTCTCCCTTGAGTTCTCATCGCTGTGAACACCAGTACCTGCACCAGCATCACTCTACTGCCTCTTCATAGCTAGTACTATCGAGCGACTGTCCAACTCTGCTGCAGCTTTTGCGCACTTTCTATCACCAGTACGATCCCTGTGAGACAAGCAGAGCACGGCCACGATGTGCATCTACTACGAGTTCTTCTGCGACGTGTGCGGAGCAAAGACAAAAGATGTCGAAACTGAGTGTAATACTTACCTGCAGACCTTGACCTGTGAGACGGGAGGTCTGTCTAAGACACCAACCAAGACTGGCCTTCTCGCAGAAGCAGAAGTCGTCGGCACCACCCTTGGCTCTCGATGTATCTTGTAGGCTATCGCTGCAATGTCGACGCTCGTCCTGGCGGAGAAGAGCCTTTTAGGTTCCCCCAGAGAAAGTGGTGTGCGTTCGTGTCCTTCTCGCAGCAGAAAGCGAATATTTCCTGTATCTTTTCCAGACGTCGACATCAATACTCTCGAGGCACAGCAGCAACAGAATGCCTCTTGGGGCTCTTTCCGCACAAAGAGCAATGTAAGATATGAGAGTTCCAGAACCAGAATCCCCGAGATCCTCAATCCTGAGATCCCTGAATCCTGGAGGCCTAGAACCTGAAATCCAGAAGGCCAGAAACCTGCCTAGAAACCCCGAAATTCAAAGGAAACAAAGAATGCGATATTCTGTTCAGTACTTCTCAAGAGCGCATTAGTATCACGCAAATTAGGGTCGTCCCGAATGTCTTGAATATGCGAATTTTCCAGTATTTTTCGGCTCCCTCTGTCCGACAAGCATACTTGGTGCTTGCTTGCCCGAGTTACCTCCAGCGTCAGGCAAGAGAAATTCTATCGCTTGGGCATCTTTCGACTTCACCTGACCTCGCACGTCGATCTGCAGCAATCCGATGGACGACAGCACTGTGCTCCTGATATCTTGAGAGTCCATTTCCTGCACCTGAGCGTCTGCCTGTACTTTGATATCTCTTCCAGGATCTGAGATATGGCCTATGGAAGACAAGGTATAGTTCTTTGGGGAGACCTCTGCACTACAGCCATGCGAAATTTTGCTACAAGGACCTAACATAAGTAGCACAGTAGCAATGGCGATTCTCCGCATCAAGTCCTTTCGACGAACGCCAAGGGCAGAAGTGATGCGGGCAAAGAATGCAGAGGCGGGAGGGCTGGCAACGCATAAATCCACACTATGAGGAGCAGAATCGGGGCATGAAACTTGGCTGGAAACGACGACGGGCAATCGCATGACGTGCTAAGAATGTGCATAATCTATGCGTTGTGTATCCCGGAACAGGCGCAAGTGGCGTGGTCGTTGGCACTGACTCGCATGTGCAGCGACCAGAAGGTGAAGAGAATGGGCCGGAAGACGTTGCCTTCAGTCTCGCAGAGCAGAGCAAGACAGCAGTCATATTTGCACAGCCCGGCCACTGTCAATTTCAGGCGAATCGGGTTGTGTATTTGGCCGCTGCTCGTCATGGGGGTCTTTCTGCCGCGGTGCTTGAAGTCTTGCGACGTGGCTACGAGACTCACGTCGGCCGAAGGAAGATGGAGCCTGGCTACGACTTGGCCATATGTAGTCTCGTCAGCGTACAGCAGGCAAGGAATTTGGTGGAATCATGCAATGAGCCTCTGCACTCACAGACTTGCTCGGCCTCAGCTTCAATGCTGTGGCTGTTTCTGGCAACGTGAACGTTCCGCCGTCAATGTTTACGTGTGATAAATTTGTCGCCCAGTCGGCAAGCAAGGCGGCAAAAGCTTTGCAGCTGGAAGAGCGACTCGAGGCCCTAGACTTTTACGAGAGCGGAGCAGAGTGTAAGAGAGACTTCATACAGCGAAATGGGGATAAAAGGGCAACTGGCCATGACAAAAGGACTGGCGACGTGAAAAAGACCGGCCATGGAAACTGGCCATGGAAAAATACTGGCCATGGGAGATCGACGGTCCATGGTAGATCGATGGGCCATTGAAGACAAACTAGCCGTGAGAGATCGACGGGCCATGAGAAGGAAAGAACTGGTCATGGGAATCTGGTCATGGGAGACCGATCATGGGAGACCGGTCATGTCAAGGTGGTCATGTGTGTGGGAAAATGGACATGAACAGTGGCCATGGGAAAGAAGCTGAGAAACTGGTCATGAGAAAGCACGTGGCCATAGTAAAGCAATTGGCCATGAGAAAGCAGGTGGCCATTGGAGACTGGCCGTAGGGAAGAGGCCATGGAGAGGAGCCTGGTCCGTATCATCGGCCGAGCTCAGTGACGCAGTCTTAGCGTCGGCAGCACCAAACGCAATACTGAACGTCGGCAGCACCAAACGAAATACTGAGCTTCAATGGTCATTCGTAGCGTTCCAGAGCACAGCGTGACTGAACTGACCAAGGCAGAACCACAAGACGTATGACAGGACCATCATCAGCAATGCCGAGCAGAACGATTTGATCAACACCTTACATGAAGGGCCACCATGTCCACCCACTGTCAATCGAGCAGCTCATGGAATGCAAGATGCAGATAAACGGACATCAACGAGAATATACGCCAGAACCAGCAGGAGGAACAGAGTATCGCTTATCAGCAGTTGAACGCTCAGTTATACAAGGATGAGATTGCTTAGAACAAACAGTCGGGTACTAAGCTGATGGATGAGCCTAGACGACGCTGGCTCGAGTGATTGAATTGGAATCACAGCTGCAGCGGTTCGAAATTCGAAAACCAGGTTATGCATGACCGTGCTTCCCATCTCAGCAGCGCTGCCTGGACCGATGTTCACTGGTCATGGACGCGCCCGCAGGACTCCTCGCTTCTTACCACCTACACGCCCTCACCCGAACCGGCTAAGTCACCAAGCTCCTCGCTACCATCTTTATCAGCCAAGCCGTTGGAACTCCGTCGATTACTGCAGATACTAGAATGCGCCTATTCGCCGCAACGCACTCTATTTCCATCTACATGCTCCCCTCGATCGTATAGTCTTGTCACATAGTGACCCAAGCGGAGTGCGAGGAAGAGCTCGAAAAGGCCGTGAGCAAACGCGAGACAGTCGTGTCCGATCCTCTTGACAGCTATAGTCGGGGTGTCGAGCTTGCCCAGAGTGTTGTAAATGGCCACACAAACGCTGGCTCCCTCTTTACCCCGGACTACTCCTCCGGCGCTCCATGGCGTGCACCCCACTACGGACACGGGACGAGATGGCTGCGCACAAACACCAACACAAAGGCGACAGCAACGCCATGCGTTGGTTCCAATGAATCCCAAGGAGTCACCACTGGGACTGTGTGAGGTTCGCTTCGCGGGAAGTTCTTGTATGCGATTGCGGGTCCCAAGTGAAAAATGCGACTGAAGACGACTGATGAGAAGAGAGAATTTTGCGCAGGATCGAGACGAGGTGATTGTATAGAGTGTTGAACCGAAGAGAAACAGGTACGGATGTGATGGCGGACGACTCTCGACAGAGAACAATTGAGTTCAGCTCACAAATGGGCATCTTTCCAATTTTGATAACGCACGCCGTCTTTGATCCACTCACCTATTCCATGAAGACTGTCTTCCATGTCCTTGGAAGACAAAAAGGTCAGCACGTCACCAAGTCCGTCGAGGTCATCATCAGAGAAGGGAAAATCTTCCTCGTCATCATTAACCATGTCCTTTTCTCGACCACGGTCGACTGCTTGGGTTCTTGGCATCCTGAACGCGGCTCCTCTACGAATCTTGCTCTGTCCATAATGTCCACCATTGAAAACCGGCCTCCGACAAGCTCTCGATATTTCTTGCTTGTCAAGCTCGGGTCCACGTACATGTACGGACCCAGCGAAATTGCGGCATCAAGATCACAACGCGAAACCCACGCGAAACCCACGCGAAGCGCGCAATGCGCATCTGAGAAAAGTCGAGTCTCCGGGGTAGTGCAGCGAGCTTCATCCTCTCTGTCTTTTACTTGGTGAAGTCAATATTGGAAGGAGGCATTACGTATTGCTGGGTTCGTACAGTGACATCAGGCCAAAGTGCGTGGTTTATTCTACTGCAAAGCTGCTGGCAGACCAGACGCGGCTTGGATTCAAGGCAGAGGTGGTCGGCATCGTCGTGGAACAACTCGGGTGGCAGATGCGTCGTGGAATTGATGCAGTCTACCATACCAATGCTTTGTCAGCGTGGGAGAGGTATCGACGGATGGAGATCGCGTGAATTGCAGCTCTGATCGAGAAAAGAGGGACATTGGAGAGGATGATGTTTTGGTGGGGGGTGGGGGACTCGGCGCTGCCGCGCAGCTTCTTTGATACATGTACCTTCCATTTTCCCCTCATTCGCGCCACGATATCTTCTTCCATCTCAGCATCCAAGACGACAATCATCGATTCGTTCACAGTGATGCTGCGAAGATTAGCCTTGGCGTCCGTTGGGCGTACTTCCACGATGCGACGAGACCCACGCAACGCAACGGCGCTGTCACCCGCTATGGCCTACGATCCGAGACGACATGCACCCCACTGAGACGACATACAGTCAATCGATACAGCACAAAGCCATGCGATATGAGACACCACGAGGCTAGAAATCAGACTCAAATGAAGACCTCTCAGAACGTGATCGGAGCAGGAGCAGGCGCAGACGCAGCAGACTCGTCGACATCGCTGTCTTCGCTTAGGATCGCACATTTCGCCAGAAGAGGTGGCAGCAAGAGCAGGACGGCGGGGAGGACGGTGGAGACGAGAGCGGGTAGGATGTCAGAGCGCATACAGGCGTCTCGATGGCGAGGACTTGTGCTTGTCAGATTATACTGCACTTTGGAAAAGGCACTCTTGACTACATATCTCGAAGAGAGAACCGGCGCAACAATGCCTTCTCTTCGTCTTATGAATCAGCTCTGTTGCGTGGTCTGCGCGGTGCGCCTTTCAGTCGACAGAAAAGACCGAGTCACGAGCGGAGGATGCACTAGGCATGCCGGCATTTGGGGGAGCTACAGTGTGACAGCATCACTCTCAGCTTACACGGGCTCAAAACAGCCAACTCTGTCAAACATCGATCCAGCCAGAAGTTCCTCTCTTCCTGAGTTGCCAGATCCAGCCTCAGCTTCCTGAACAAAGACTTTGCATACAGAGTGTCAAGGCAAGTAATTGAGCCCAATGTGAGAAAGCCATACCAGAAAGCAGCTCGGAAGACTGTGAACATCGAGGACAAGGACCAGCCAGTGAGGACACCCAGGACGCATTCATTTTTCCAGCCGGCCTCCTTCTCTTCCACTCGTCCACCTCATGCCATTTCGCTCCACCACCAACGCTGCTCCGGGCCAAGCAGCACTCAGCGACTGTCCACCCTACTTTAAGCACAGCGTGTACACACAAACTACAGACTCTGGCATATGTCGCCTAGTCCGAGATGAGTGGCTTGCTTGATGCGCGATCGTGTCTCTAGCCAAAATGCTTTACTTCGTCGATAAGCACGAAGTAGTAATATTCTACACCATCCCAATCACAGTGAAGTCTGTCGGCTGTGCGCACCGGAAAGGAAGGCAAAAGCTCGATAAGATCGATCTGACGCTACGTCCCAGCCATTTGGGCGACCAGCTGGCGCCCAGAGGACCGTCTCCAGTTTCTTGAACCATCTTATCAATGTCTAGGAGAACGCATCCAGTCATTCGGACGACTGACCCGCCGGCGCTGAGGTGATTATCTCACGTCATTGCAAGAACTGCCGTTCTGTCCTTTTGGCGCGAAAGGGCAAGCCAGGCGCATTGAGAAGGCGAAGTGGAAGAGAAGCGACGGACCGTGAAGAGAGCCTGATAAAGCAGGCAAGCAGGAATGCTGAAAGCGAAGAGGACATGAGATACCTTTTCGAGGTAATGTTGAAGTGAGCCTATCAATGTACACTGTTGACTTTGCGATCAGGCCGCCGCTTGGGTCCTTGTCGCCTTCCGCCATACTTCCTCGGTCTCTCAGCGGTGATGGCGATCCAGATCTCAGTCTCATTGAGGCGAGAAACGCCATCAAATAAGGACTCGACAACTGGACCACGGGAATGCTACTCCTCATTTCCTACTCTAAGTTGTGAAGTCAGTGCTGCTGAAGATTTTCAGAAGCTTCGGCGAGGTCGAACAAGCTAAGTCCACACTGGTACTCGCGCGACGTCTCGAAATCTGGTATGCTTGGATGAAATGCGGATGCCTGCGTACGTAATGATCCGGATACATGCATACGGGATTTTGATGACACGCCACACATACGACAAACGCAACACGCGGCAGCACCGTGCCATCGTGTCGGACACTCTGTTTGACTCTCATTCTCACGCCTCACCTCGCCTGTGACTTCTGGATCGCCCAACCACCGCCTGCGGGTTGCACCACTATGGCTTCGCCAATGCCAGAAGCAACACCATTCGCCTACGTTGTTCTTCAGCCTGTCGAGACACACGAATATCTCCAAACTCCTCTTCTTGATCGAACCAAGTTTCAAGAGATTGCCTCTACTACTGGCCTGCCGAGCCCACCTACCAATGCCGATCCAAACTACACCGAGCACGAGCATCGCACGACAATACCCTCCTGCCATACTATTGTCGATCTGAGCTCCCAACGCATTCACGACTTCCGCACTGTTCCCGATGAGGAGTGCGTTCGCCGCTTCGATCGCCAGATTACTGTTACACGCGGTATAGCCAGCACCAAGATCCGTATCGACGTGGGTTTCAGTATGCGTCTCCCGAACTCAGGGACTGAAATGGAACACTTCGAAACGACAGCAACAGTTGAAATCCCGATGGATTTGCTCCCCGTTTCGGAGGAGCAGCGATTGGGTATCGCAGGTATGGACGCCGACAAGGAAGCTGGGCGTAAAAAGACGATCGGGAAAGTGGGCAAGGTTGTTCGGAGTACGGGCCAGAGGATCAGGAGTACTCGCGAGACAGGCAAGGTGAAGGAGGACAAGACAACGTCGACATCGAGCTGCGCCAAGCAGCGGGGAGCAAAGCCCAAGTCACTCTTCGTATCCGACGACACTTCATCTGCAGAGCAGTAATTACTCAAATTTGCTATCAGTGAGACGGATTGGAAAGTGGGAAAAAGTAATTGGAAGACAGCGCGAGTACATGGCTTCGCGAAACATCGTAAACCGGAAAGTAATTGAAATTTCGCTTTGGGACATCATTCTGGCGACGCTGAAGACTTGCTCGTCTTTGTGAAGTTATTACAAAGTAGTGCAGAACTTCTGAATAGCGATACAGCTTCTATGTTTGGATTCCAGTCTGCTCCAAACACTTCTCCGACTGGTCTACGGCTTTCCTGACGTCTAGGATCTTGACCTGGATAATGACTTGAGAAGCTTCTCCTCATATTCCTTCAGACCCTCCTCCAAGCCCTTGACACGATCTCTCAGGACTGTCTCTTCCTGAGCAGCTCTCCCGCCCACTTCGTCCATGACCTTGACCTGGATTGTGACAGTCTCGATCCTAGCTTTCACCCTCAGCATCACTTCTTATCCTCCTCTGGGGTTTGTCGACAGTCGGTGTGATTTTGCCGACTACCGGCTGGAGCTTCTTGAGCGCCCTGTAGACATGGCCAGGTTTGTCTTTGCCACTGTTGGTCTGGATCTTGCTTCTAGATAAGTGGACGGAGGGACACGTCAGGTCTGAGTGCGCGTATTCTTGTGAGGTCCCGTACCAGTGAGGGATATATATTCATGGAGACAGCATCGTCGAGGACGAGTCTGGCGGTATAGTGATAGAGGAACATACACGAGTTTCAATGATAACGATGGCGAGCCAGAAGGAGGAGTCCGTCCCTTCACAGCTTGCTCTGCCTTTGAGTTCGAGAGAGGTCGAAGTCGAAGTCATCCTTACAGTATTTCCGCAGCGGCTGCAGACTTCGGTGTCATTTGGTTGGCACGATAGGACCCAGCTTGCCGACGAAAGTACATTTTCTAGATCGACTTGGTATCGGATTGAAATACGAATCGCATCCGCCAACATGCCATCACCGTCACAACCGAAGACTTCCATCTTGACTGTCACCTCAGCCTGCGAGATCGACTCTGCACCGTACCACACTGGAGCACGAACGCGCGGGAGAGCAGATGCCATCGACCAAGACACGTACGTCTCCATCAACATCCGAAGCGACCATACGCATCGTCAGGCTTGTACGGCTGTGACAAGCATCCGCTATCTACACCGCCGAAGCCTTCAGCGTCGAACGAGAGTCCGGATGATGCCTTTCCGGAGAGAAGGACTGTCGAGCTCCTTGCAGTCGAGATCATGAGTGTACTACAGTCCGGATAACCAAGGAAGAGTAGGAGATCTTGTTGGTGGCCGATTTTTGCTTCGCTTGGGCACACATCCGCCACTGAAAAGCACTCGGGTGCTTGTGGGAGAGACAAGATCGATAGCGTGGCCGAGTATGAACGACATGGCCATTTCCTCGCCAGCAAAAGCCGCTCCAATCGTCATTTGGCAGCCTCGACACTCTACTCGTCGTTCTGCGGCATCCTGGATCTCGCAGAAGACGATGGATTTATTGCTGGCCTGACTCCGCCTTCGTTGCCCATATCGGCACCGGTGGATGGCATCCCGAACTCTCCTTGACCAGTGGCGGGCGAGAAATTTGGTTTTGGTATTGTGTCTGATGCGTTTGGCAAGTGGGAGACTTGAGATGGAACAGATCCTTGGTGATTTGAAATTGGAGATTAGTTAAAAGAAGCATCCGTGTCATTTCGCATGTAATATAGTGCATAGTAGGAGCTGGTATTCGCACAAGGCGCAGAAGGCATGTACCGGGACTGCTGCTGATCGTTCGTCGATTGGTTAGGATGCAGTTGTCTCGTTTTGCTAGCTGATCACAGAGGAGAAGATCAAGATGACGAGGAAGCAGAGCAGTAGCAGTAATCATGCCCCGCTGTCCATCTTTTTGCCCCCTGCGAACGTGGTGGTCGTTTAGCGCTCTGTTAAAGTGGTATTGTCCCTTGGCGCCCTTGCGTGGGCATCGGGCTTGCATAAAATGTGTGTGATCCGCAGATGCTTAGTCAGTACAAGTGTGTGGACGCACTCAACTATCGGTGCACTTTGGGAAAGCCTAGATAGAATGAAGATGGAGGGGGAGAATGAGAGCTTTCCAGCTCAGCAAAAGCCGAGCATGTGTTGATTTAGCGCGCCTGTTCAGGTCAGTGGGAGGAGGCAACACCACCGCACCAATACTTTTACCACCTCAAAGATTGAAGATGAGCGACTCCGTACCTCGTGGGACCTCCTCGTCATCATAGCTGTGGAGCATTCTCCTGCATTCAAATTCCCCACGCGAGAGTCGTAGTCGCTGTGACCACCGGCGGCCGAACGTGGCAATGGCAGTACATGCCCTTTGTCGAGCATAACAGGTACGGGACTCTCTCGTAGTGCGTGTGGATTGGCTGCACTGGAGAGAACCGCATCTGTACGAGCGAGCTGGCAACCCAGAAGGTCTGATATCCGCCTGCATTCTCCCATGAGCTCCAATATGATCCGCTGGAAGCCTGGACCCAGACTTGCGCCGAATACAACAATGTCACAAAGAAACTGTTCTATTACTTCTTCGGCCTGTTCTGTGCCCCTCTCTAGCTTACCTTCGTCCAATAGAGCGATATTCGCCGCACACACGGCATCTGGTAAGTCTCTCGCAATTCGGGCCAGGTGGTCGACGACTTCGTGACCATTCGGTCCGGATCGCAAGCGGCTCGTGAATCGTAGACATTGCTCTGGCACTCGTGCGGTTGAATGCGCTGGACATTGGAAACGACGACCAACGCATGATTCAATCGATTCACCGGCTTCCTGAAGACACCCTTCGTCTGCTGCGCGTTGCTCTTCTGTATGTGTTGTGATATTGTCTCCGGACTCTTCCTCCGTTCGCGTTGTCGAAGCTGGCGTGATCTCTTGATCCTAAGGAGATTTTGAGAAAAAATCAGTATCTGCCTGGCGGCCAGCCTGACAGATTCCGTGCCTGCAGATGCTCGGGGAATGGTACGTGACGCTCTAGTCGTCCGGAGCCTCATCCTCATCGGTCAAGTAAGCAGACAGCGATTCGGAGGTCTCCGATGGGCTAGTACTCCAGCGAGTGGATGGAATTTGTGACTTACTCTGAGCTTGGCTTCGAGTCAGTAGAGGACTCTAGCATCGAGCCAATGCGGGGACACTGGCTTGGAATCAGGCGAAGCAGTGACACCAGCATGCTTCGGCTCCTTTGGTGCGCATATATCCAAAGACCATTTAGATGCCGGAGCTTGGCAGTGAGCTTCTACACCTTTGCTTTCTGATGTGTTGGAAGTAATGTTGGTTGTTGCCAAAGGCTGGCTCCAAGTCTCGGCCCCACGGTTCAGTCCCGAGAAAAGTCCGACGTGGTGTGGGCGCCTGTCGTCTTCTGTCTCCTCGATTCACAATGGACTTATCGAATTCTGGCGTGACGGACGTCGGGTGTTGACAGTGTTTCTGGTGGGCCACGAGTGGATGTAGTAGCGAGCGAATGTCTGCGAAGATCTACAGATTTTCGGGTGGCGTAGTCATGTGCCGCTTGGTCGTCACTTGTGGTTGCATGTAGAAACGAAGAAGAAGCCTCCAAGTCGTGCAGACGAACATTGCACAGGGTTGAGAAGGTCTTTGCTTCGCAGAGAGATACCTGCAACCGAGCGAGGAGCTGACTCTCTCGGCTTCCACAATGAGCTTTACCAGGGACAGGGGCGGTCATCTTCCAGAACTCGAGAGGTAGACTGGAGCTGTCCAGAGATCCACCGAGCCGCGCGACTGAGAGATCGATGTCTACGGCGTTGACGACGAGATGAGTCGCCCACTCGACGGCCATAATCATGTTCCACGCTCTAGTCGTGTATAGGCTCGTTGTACAAGCGTTACGCATCTCAAGCGTGGGCAGAAAGGCTGGTACACAGCTTGGAGGCAAGCCTCTAGAAGATTTCTTTCCAGCCTTCCGGTCTCAATGACTGTCTCTAAGGAGTATCAGTGTTGTGTCATCCGGACCGGCTGGACTTCCAGACTCTACTGAAGCTTTATCAGCCAGCGAGCGCTCCAATCGTAGATGCTTACGACCATCAATGAGCTAGCTCCAATTCCTCTTCCCATAGGTGCCACAGCAGCGATGTACCCCCGCAACTTCCTCTTCCTCTTTCTGATGCTCTTCGCGGTGGTGGTGGTAGGAGGCCTAGGCTGAGGGTAACAGCACGCATTGTCAAGTCCTGCTATTTCCCTCAAGCTTCACGTCATTGGTGTGGAGGAACACGCCAATCGACTGTTGGAACTCTCAAGACTTGTTCAGCTGGATTCAATAGCAGCACATAGCGATCAGAGCTGCGACCCGCTTCCGCCCGAGTTCATGCTTGCCCTTACGGTCACACTTCTCGGGAGAGCCACGTCTCGACAAGAGTTGTATCGATGGGCATCGCCTTCGGGTTGTGGTCTGACGACAATTCATTTGTTGCCAACACATTATGCGCGATCTTAGCATGCTGATCTCTCCTGCCATTTACGCTTCCTGCTTCCTGCTAGGCTCTCTCGCCCTCTCGCTTTCTCCTTCCATACTTCGTACTTTGTTCGATGCCATAACCACCACGTACCTAACACTTACTGACGAACACGAACGAGCCCTTGGCGCTGTTGTGCTCCTCCTCCTCCGTATCCTCCTCGTCCTGCTCCTCCTGCTGCTGCTTTGTCACTTTATTCGCGTCAATACCTCTCGTCTCCTGAGAAAGAAGGTTGTCTGTAGCGTCCTTGTCGCTCTTGGAATGTCCCGAGGAAACAGTGCTGAAGGCAGGGAAGAGAGTATCTTTGAGGCCTGTCAACATCGTGGAGAGGATGTTTGTGGTAGAGCGAAAGATTTTGTAGCGGCAGAATTCGAGCGGAGCCTAGAGGACATGTGTGACGAGGACGAGGTCGATAGACTCCAGCAGGTCTCTAGCCCGGCTGAAATGCGACTGATAGCTGTTAGGTGCCGGTATGATTAGCAACAAATCACATTTCCGTCGGACCGTTCAAGCCTTCTCATACCTGCTGCGAGGCGCGAGAGATCGAGCGTGAAGAGCAGAAGGATGACGATAACGCCCTGCATGCCGACCATGAGTTGGGAGAGCTCGATCTAAGTCTTCATGCTGTTATTCCGAGGGCATGTGCACAGATTTTGCTGCAGTCGGCGGCGGAGTGGGCGTCTGAGGCGGCGTGGTGTACAAGTCGACAGCAGTGCGCCAGACTGCATGGGCGGTGATGGCAGACATGGCGGAAGCTAGGAGGCTGCGGACAGAAGCCATACTGGGCAGCTTGTTCGGTGGAGCGGAGGTGGTGTGGTGAGGTGTATGTTATCAGTGAAGCAGGAATAATGTCAACGCGAGAGGGCGGGGGTAGACGTGTCATGCGCTAGTGGACCCCTCATCCCCGCCAATCCGTGACCTTATCAAGCTCGGAACAAACGCGCGGTCACGTGCCAGCACAATCCTCTTACTCTCGACATTACCTTTCCAGCATATGAAGCTTCGCGAAGGAATTATCACTCATGTCCACATATCACAACCGCACGATTCGGGTCTCTGCTCTGGTTGACAACTGGTCTTAGATGACAATGAACTCCAGTATGCAAAAATGGATGGCTTCTTCGTGCCTCTACTGGTCAAGGAAGGCCATTGCTGGTGAATCTGGGCATTCCTCCGGCTCTGCAAGACCATCTGATGACGCTTTCAAATCTGCAGCGTGAGGCAATGAGGATGACCTTCGTCGCCGGTGGAAGAGGGGCGCATGTCGATAGATCTGCTGCTTGTCGAGGATTCTTTCGCAGAGTGGCTCGCAGACAGTCGTGATATTCCGACATGAGACAGCACTGGAGTGCTACGTGAAGGGAGGTCGGTCTGGGGCAAATGCTAGCGGTTCCACGCTGGAAGATCTGCACCTACTACTCCTGCTCCCTCTTCCACCCTGGCGCCAGCTCATCCTTCGCAACCCAGAGCTCAAGCTTAGCCGCCGCAGAAATACGCATGACCTGCACCAGACCCTTGTCCAGCGCATGCAATATAGACTCATCCTCTTTTCGCTGCGCTTCTACCCTCTGCTGGGCCGCAGCAAACTTGTCCTCACATCCTATGCCAAATGCCTCAGTCAGTATCGTCACGTATGACTGGGGCAAGGTTGCCGTATCGCTGTTTCTCAATGCTGCCAGCGCCAAGCTGACCGTAGTCACTGTGTCGAGGCATGCGCTACCTCCTGCCCTGCTAGTGCTCAAGGTAAGCCTATGTTTGGAGGCTCTGGCCATGACTTTGTCAAAAGAGGTCTGGCGATCCAGCGTCTGGTGGCAGCGCTTCAGTCGTTCATGTGCTGATCTCTCCTAGACTGCAACAATTTCATCTGCTGGTCGATAATGAAGAGATCGTTGAGAGTGGCAGAAGTCCTCCTCCATCTCATTCCCTACCTTGCTGCTCTGCTTGGCCAGGGCTCGAACGCGAATCGTAGCTGCGATGCAAGTGCTCTCTACATAACTCTTTTCCAAGAATTATGCTTGCGTCCGATGTGCGCTGTTCGATCTCAAATTTTTTCACTCTACGAAGCCTTAATCTTTAGCATGTGACAAATCCACGCAAGATTGAGGGGTGGAATCTGATAGTTCTCCCTCCTCATGCCTTTACTCTCGCCAGGTACCGCTAATTAGACTTCCACCACACCAATCTTTCCTCCTCGTAACATTGCGCATTCAAGTCCTGGTGCTGGACAGAGTTGGCCTGCTCAACGCCCTTAATTTTGAAGGCTGGCTCAGCCATCTCTGCGCTCAATCCATCGCATTTCGCCAGACACTCTGCAGCCAAGATAGATCGTGCTAGATCCGGGTCGACATGATCTACACTTCGTACTCAGGGCAGACCGATCGTGTGAAGTAGGGCATTGACGAGAACGAAAATTCCACAATTCCTTCTACAGCAACCGCAACCAGGCCGAACCTAAGTTACCAGAAATCTCACACCCTGAATGTCCCGACCGAGAAGCCTTCACTGCTGCCGCTGTCAATCAAGCATCATTACGACCACGATTGGCACATGTCGACTATCGCAGTGGCGAAGAAAATATTAAGCACGTAAACGCTGCTCTCGACTTCAACTTCGGCAGTAAGCCCAAGCGAGCTATCTCAGCAGTACCTTAGGCAACGTCGACAAGATATAGCCAGTCGAGCGCATGCGCTTGAGCGACACTGAAGCCGACACCTTGACATCCAAGCTCCTTGAACTACCCGTCCGAGAGCGCACACTATCTCAACTCCTTCGACTTCTTCAATCCAGCCAAATATACAATAACTCATCCCAAACGCCAATACTGCCAGGCCGGACGCCCATAATGTCTTTTCGCCGATTCCATCAGGGCACCTGCACCTGATTGCCTCGTCCTCTGCGCTGACAACAAGAGCACCCGCGATTCCATAGCGCTTTCAGGACCTGTACTATCTCCTCAGGTGACGTCCGATGCCTTCGACAGTGGACGAACGCTGTCAGAAGCTTCATAGCGTGCCAACTCTGCATGACCACTGGCACCGACACGCTGGCTGAATAAGGTCTCGAAGAATGCAGCGGAACCGCCCCTGTGCCTCGTTGGAGTCTCGAGCCAAGCGCCCCAAATTTATGGCCTTCTTCTCGGCTTCGAGCACGTACCCGTGAACTCTGGGCGACATGTGGAGTGCTGCGTCAACGGTGCCAGCGTTCGATTAGATCTGTTCGCCAATAGCGACGGAGCTAAAGACGGTGGTTCTGAATTGGATGGCGAATATCATGGAGCTGCCGGAGGTGTGCCGGAGTGAGGAAGGAGTTGTGGTCCACGGAAATGCGAGTGGGATGACTTTCACGGTCATGATTACGGCGAGGAGGAAGTCTGTGAGAAGGCAGACTGAGAGGAAGGGCATCACGAATGCTGCAGAGTTTGAGGATCGCTCTTGCAACGATGGCGGCGGTGGCAACACCCAAAGAGAGCGCTTGCTAAGCCAGCTTCGCCTTGACGATCGTCACATTTTTACTCGCCCTATTGAACATTTTCGCTTCTGTTATTGGATACTGAAACACACTATCTATCAACTCAACATGCCACTGGAGCAAGAGTCGAAAACTGCGGAAGCGCAACTGCCTACCTCCTGGTCACGACGATCGGCCAAAGCACCAGAACGCACTTCCGCCGTCCCATGAGGTACATATACCAAGTCCAGTCCTGGTAAGCCCTCTTGCTATCATCAGTAGCATAAAATCTGTCTTGGGTAGTCAGACATTGGCATGAGGCTTCTCCGTAGAGAAGAGATGGTCCGCAACTTCATGGATTTCTGAAGAGTAGACTTCACGATTCATGAATATAGCTTGGCATTCGTCGAGGAGCAGACTCCACTGTTCCTACTGCTCCATTGATAGGTCTTGGCATAGAATGAGGTGGAATGTCTTGCCTGCCTGCCGTATTCATGGTTATATGGAGGTGCCCGAGGAGACTGCCAGGGAAGTGAATGTTGTAGAAGCAGCGCTGCTAATCAGAGTGGTGGTCTCTTGAGTACCAAGACAAGGTTTCTGGCTCAGGGCAATTGTCTCAACTGATAAAGTTGTTGTTGACTCAATTGGTTGCTGTCTCGATGTCACTGTCGCCTTCGCCGCGGTTACCTGAGGCCGTCCTGTCTTTGCTGCTGGTGCCGTAGTCACTGTCATCTTGAAAGCCGTTCTATATCTATTTAAGTCTTCCAACTAAACTGTAGTCCCAAGTAGGCATGTGCTGTTGCACCTGGTCGTCCTGCGTGCTATAGTGAAGACACGTTCTGTATGTGCAGATACCCCAGGGGCAGACAGGCAGTCAATAGCCATGGCAGACACTTTAGTTGTATCAGTCGTTGAATTCTCTGCATCGGCCGAGCGACAACCTCTTCCTCAAGGTCGGATGGTAAGTCATCGATGAAGCCATCAACCTCATCACCAAACACTGGCCCTTGCTTCTGCAGTCGTTGACTATAGTTTGCCTGGCGTCACAAATGCACGATTGATGGCTCAGTCATGTGCTTTACCCCATGGTCTTGTTCATATTCCGGATCCGTGGTCCCACTTGGCCTGAATATGCTGAGACAATCACGATTTGGCTTGTTGACATACTTCCGGGTCTAGAACTTCTTGACGTGCAATGCCTTGAGTGATCCAGGTCTACTTTTCCCACTCATCCGTAAGGTATTACTTGCGATAGGAATGGTGCATCGACACTGCAGCGACACGAAGAGGGTACTCTTTAGGCTTTATATAATACTTCCTAGGGGCGTATCAGGTTGTGGCGATAGATTCGGCCCGTAACCGATTGGCGGCGTATTCGATACGTGAGGCTTTAGAGTGTTTCACCGAAACATCGTTATTAGAATGCACTTCCTCAAGGGTGACGTTGTCGGCTCTTAGTTTACTGTAGATCTCTCCAAACGGGTGAAGAAACCGCAGTAACGATCGAGCGGTTGCCGTTCTCTACGTACAAAGGTAAGGTCTGTCCGACTTTGGTTAGTAACGAAGCGGTCGGTCTGAGGCCTAGACTGGAAGCTGAAATCTATCCTCCCGAGCATGTTATGCTAGAGAGTGTCGTCGGAGCGTCGAACACCGTGATCGTCAACAAGGACTATAGAGAGATCGGGCAACAGTGCTTTCTTATCGTTCTTGTCGGTTGTTGTAACAGACAGGCATTCAATTACTTCGTCTGCTACATTTCCCAATGCCATTCTGGTAGCGTCGTTGTCCTTAACCTTGAGGAACGCACTGTTGTAGAGATTGATGCAGTAGCCTTAGCAATGCTGTCTACAACAAAGAGGTTTCCAATGGACAGGATCGTTATGCTTCAGCAAGCTATATACGACTTGGAAGTTAGTGATGCTTAGAAAGGTGTAGTGGCAATGTGTTTAGTTATGGAAAATATGTATTCTAGAAGCCTCGAATTTAACAGAGGCTGGGATCTATGGGGTTTGGGTAGCGGCGGGCGCGATGCCATAAAAAAGCTTTGGACAGAACACATAGTTACTAGTACAAATTGTCAATACATACATCATCAAATACATACATGTTCTAAAGATTGTCGGCCGTCAGCATTACTAGCGGCTTTACATTGGGAGGAAGAATTCTTCCCGCGTGAAATCAAACAAGCGCTCCTAGAAAAGCCGAAGGCATATGAACAGAGTACCCTGGCTTACCACAGTCCGATCGTTCAAAAGTATTTCCCTTATGCGCGTAATGTTACCTAAATCACAGTAGCCCTGCAGTGTCTCGAGATCACACAAGGCTAGCAAGTGTTGATTATCTCTCGTACCGGCACAGCCGAGTATAAACAGCGGCATTGGGAGCACTCCGCGCATCATCGGCCAGTCTCCTGTCGATCGTAACTTCCTGACGAGCATCAAGCCCCGATCGACTAGCTTTTCTACTCGCGGGTCTCGATGTATGAGGTGGCAATTGATAATTCTCGTGATGACGATACAATTGCAAAGAAGATAGAGTCGACCGACGAAGAACCAAGTTGTGTTCTCCCTAACTTGGGGGCCTAGCCAGTTCTCCAGCTGTTCAGTAAGGTCTCGGATACGGTTACGCAATTCCTGGTTGGCGCCATGTCTTTGGTAAGTTCTACGCAATGCACAGATTTGCCCCAGGTCACGGCTGGCGGTATAGAGGACAAGGAGGATATTTTTATTGTCATCGTCGGGCAGAGTAGAGCATGTCTGCCAATGCTGATTCA
Organism: Microcyclosporella mali; assembly: GCA_002785985.1. Taxonomy (NCBI): domain Eukaryota; kingdom Fungi; phylum Ascomycota; class Dothideomycetes; order Mycosphaerellales; family Mycosphaerellaceae; genus Microcyclosporella; species Microcyclosporella mali. The sequence goes on along the minus strand of NHNU01000025.1, from coordinate 112,605 downwards.
TCACTTCGAGGACTTGCATGTCCGGCCTATGCTCGGGGCTGACCAAGGCTCTTGCATATTCACAATATTGCAAGGTCACGAGGATGGGTCGTAGTAGCTCACTGGGGCAAGACCCCCGGTTTGTTCCCGCCAGGAACTTGCCCTTCAGAAATTGATAACGTGCCTAGACGAAGGATCGAGTCAGCGAGGAGACTTACGACAGAGGCAGATGCACTCAATGGGACTCCAAACAATCAGTCCTCACATACTCGTAGATGCCCGAAGCCGTAGTCATCGCTACCGCCACACACGGCTTGCAGGTATAGTACCCAAACATAAGCAATATCAAGCCCCGATGAACCGGTACTCTCATCAAGCTCAGTATTTGCCCTGCCACGATATTGCCGCAGCCACTGTGCATGTGACTGTCGTGGCTGGAAAGGTGATCGACAGGTGTACGCCAAGTACACCAGGCTATGCTTGAGGCCATCATGGATAGCTGCCATTGGGATCGTGATGTCAAAAAAAGATTTCAGCCCAGAAGTCCCTAGGAAAGCGAAGTCGACACGTGCTCTGTCACGCAGGAACTTGAGAAGCTTGAGATCACTCGGCTCCAAATTCAGTTGATCAGTGTCGATTCGTTTAACTTTAGGCTTTCGGGAGGTGGATGGTCCTTCTTGATAATGGACGAACGGATCGTCGTGGCCTCCATGATCCGGAGGTGATGTGCAGGTTGAGCCGAGTCGCTCTACTTCTTGGACAACCTTGTCCACGGCAACGTGGAAGTCGCAGATCGCATCATGTAAGCTCATTACTGCAGCGGAGTATTGAATCGAGGTTTGATGATCGGCCTTTGTGGAAAGTGATTGCAGTATTGTAAGGGAAAGCGGAACGTGAATGCTGCTTCGTTTGTGTTTGAGAACTGCTCAACTCATGGCTTCCAAGCGCAAAGTCTTCATTTCACGAGACGAAAAAGACCCTGCTGATGCGCACAGATCACCCATCTCTGATCAGGGTGGTGAGGTCTCTTCCGTATGCTGCACGACGACAGGAGGGATGGGGTAGCTCGCTGTTCCTGCTCGATATTGCATTTTGTGTCACCCCCAACTGCAGACGTGCTGTGCTGGGTTCGACGTGGTGCTGTGAAAGCAACTGCAGACAGCATTTCTGATCCTGGGTAACACTATATCTCGCCAGATACGACTTGGGAATGCCGGGATGGCGTTCCTTGCACGAGTGGATGCTACCGATAAGCCCAAGCGAGCGTTAGCGGAGTTGTATATTGAACATATGTACTTGCCCGCCTTCGCATCCGAGCTATCGCGTTTTTGAGCTCGTCCTACCTTCACCTCCGCCAGAGCCGGCGAAGATCAATTCGCTCGCGAGCTGTCTGCTCTCCAACAAGAAGCGCGTCATCGGCATCATGTGCACCGAAGCCACGCACGAATATACCTCATGCAAACACAAGGTCGTCCAGAAGCTTGAGTGTGCAGTTTCTCGCATGAGAGAATGCAAGAACTTGAGACATCGGACGGTGGTTCATCCACAGAAGTGCTACGATTGTGGTGGTGGTCGATGTAAGACTTTGCTACTCAATGCAATCTCGCGGATCACACTGACGCTCACCAGGAACCGTGCCAGGATTATGGTCGACATGGTGCTCGGGTTTGGGAGGATAGCAGGTTCTCAGAGATGTGGTTAGCGGGAGTTAAGGAGAGAGGCAACATTGGGTTGCACAACCTTCGAATGAGCGCAGCCAGACGCGGCGAGACCTGACGTTGACAGCCGCCTCCAAGGGCGGAACTCTAAATTCGTGGCGGCATCCATACATGTACTACATACTTCCACAGGGCTTTCGTAGAAGGAGAGGGATGTCACGGACACTTTGTATGCGGCTCTCCGAGTCATGAGAAATTGACGTTGTTGCAAGAAATCGTCGTCGTCGAAATGCACCAGGACAGGTATGTTGGATGGCTGCTGAGATGCGCCCTTGCGTGTTGTGTGCAGGACCCCGGCGCCACCATGCCGTTGCTTACATGCGAATAGCAACAAGGGTGCAAGCATTCCCCGACCGCAAGACGAAACTCCATGGCGGTGCGTTCGGGTCACAGGTCTAGCAAATATCATCTCCCTTGCTCACAGGTCTGGCAGGCTGTGGGCAGGGAGAAATGATGGTTCCATTGCATAGATACTGTATACACAGAGACCCGGCGATTTCCGTTTTCCACATGAGAGGCATCCATGTCCCCTCCCGGTTCTCGCACAAGCGCAAGCGTCGGCTTTTGGTGCCCCGCGCGTCCATGTACATATACACATACATGTAGTTCGCGGCGATTGGAGGCGGCGGGCGATCGCAGCCAACAACCACAAAACGCAGATCATCCGACTCGGGCCGAACGGGGCTGTTCCCACAACGCCACCTCCCGTGCCGAGCCCTCGCCCCCGCCCCCTATTAAGCAAGCTTTCAATTGTCAAAATTGACATGGTCACCATCATCAACAGCTTTTGATCATCGACTTTGGGAGCACGTGGTGTTCCGGTATACATGTACATGTAGTCGAGGAAGAGCAGCAAGGCATCATCTGCAGAAAGGCATCTTCCGCGGAAAGGAATCTTCCGCAGAGAGAATCGATCTGCGCGCACTAAGGGAAATGTCACATCTGAAGTGTTGGGTGATTGTACAATGCATATATGATGTACTTACCTCGTTTACTCGGCACGTCCACGGCCTCGCCAGGGTCGTGTTTACTTCTTGGCGTAGTCTGTACTCGCCGCTGCCCTCTCACATATTCCTCCGGGTGCATATGCAGCGGTCGCGAGTGTCCTGTCATTCTCCATGCCCAAACTCAGACCAAGCGGATCACTGTAGACTGCTTAGTACCACCTGAAGGTCGCATTCTACGGCTCGGCTGAATTCCCGACCGATAAGACATACCACCATGTCCATCACCACACATATCGAGCTGCATGCCGAGTATCGCTAGCATCACCCTGGTTGCTGGCAACCCGATGTTAAGACGGCTACCAAGACGGCAAGCTCTGGCGATGACACAACTTACGCACGCAGGTTGCTGCTCTGCATCGCCATCCACTCCACCTCTTGCGCTATGCACTTCTAGCGCCATCCACTTCTGCGACATCATTCGATCCCCTTTGCTGCTTCGCCATATCAACGTTGCACAAGACCGGCCGCGAGAAGTCATGGAAGAGGCATTTTTATTCTCCTATCATCTATGCTCAGAGCCCTGAGCACGACGTGCAGGACGAGGCCAATTCTACACCGCTCATCTTCATTGTCGATGAACTTCATGATCGGTTCCGACGGGACCTCGTGGCTGCTGCTGCAGCTATAGGAGAACACTCCTCAGGACAGAGCCCGCAGCGCTTTTGGTTGGCTCGATATCGAAGATTCGAGAGGCTGCATGCTCGACAGCTGGCGCTGTATGACCCATGAGACAGCCCTTGAGGGACCTCACATAGTCAACACAGCAACATCGAACTTGGTACTGTGATTCCCTTGACTTGGGGCGAGCTATGATGGTTTCCGAACTGGAGTGGAGCAGTTGCTATGCAAGAGCCCAAAGCCAGACAGCCACAGGTCCGCTCTTCCGTCAGTGTTTCGTGATGTCCAAGTTCTGTTGTACAGCAGGAAGCCAAAGACCCGGAGTTGCGACAACCCTCAGCGGAAGCACCTCGCGTCACAGATCCTCGCTCGTGCTACCAAGAGAGTTGAGCACTCAGCGCAGATCACAAGCCAGTCCAACGACACGAGAAAGCTTCGAATCGACCCACCAAGATGTGACCTGCTTGCAGAAGTGGTTCGAAGAAGGCTCGCCAAGACGAGTTTAAGAAGCGCAAGACGAGAAGTGTCACAGTATACCAGTGCAAAGTGGACGGCCCGCACAGCGAAGACAGGCATATTCGAAGCAGATACTCCAGACCAAGCTGGGTGAGTGGCGGAATTCGAGCTCCACTCATGTCAGACCTGCCCTGTGAGACTTCCGAGCTTGTGGATTTCCAACGTAGACACCGATTTACGCCCGCAGAGCGACCCTGAAAACGTGCAAACTACAGCGCCGAAGAAGTGGCATGACCAATGGATCACGGCATGCGGCCTTGAACGGTGAAATCCACGCCGCCCCCTCGGATCCATCCACTTCCTCTACCAGCATCAAACCCAGTGTGCGGTGTAGAGACGGTCAGCAAGCAGATGTCGCAGCAGTCCGATGACATGGAGACCTTGTTCTCTTGTGCTTACGAGTAATTCGAAAGCGGTATTGATGAAAAGTTCAAGCAGCGTGCCTTTGTCCCAGAGTCGGTGTCGGTACCGGACACCTCCTTACCACAAGACTTCAAGCCGGATAACTTAGACGAGAGCGCTTATCTGGACGTTGTTCACAACACACCTTACTACAAGACCTCAAGCCGAAATATCGACTGAGCTCCTACAGCTGCAGATTTCATTCATCGACAACTTCCTGGAGGACATCTTGTATCAGATCACGACTTGGTGGTTTCCAAGGCAGAGTATGTGCCGAACATGCTTAGAGCTTCCTCCTGCGAAGTCATAAGCAATGCGCAATACTCGAGCCTACAGACTGATCACGGATGTTGCCTGTATGTACCTCAAGGTCACGTGGGCTATTGGCCTTGGGGCGATATTCTCTTGGCTTCGCTGTGATCCTGCGGGTAGTCACTCCTCCTTCGACAGAGCAGCTGGATGAAAGGCGCTGGATCTCACGTCCTGACAGGGGCAAAGACAAATCTGCCGATGTTCACAAGACGCTCGAGAAGCTTCAAGCAATAGTGGCAAAGACAAACCTGCCGATGTCCACAAGACGCTCGAGAAGCTTCATTTTAGCAGGGGTAAAGACAGATCTGCCGATGTCCACACGGCGCTCGAGAAGCTCCAGCCTCAGCAGGGGCAAAGACAAATCTGCCGATGTCCACAAGACGCGCGAGAAGCTTCAATTTCAGCAATGGCAAAGACAAATATGCCGATGTCCACAAAGCGCTCGAGAAGTGCAATCGAATGTCGACGTCGACAAACTTCAACAGGAGATCATCAAGCGAAGTGATGAAGTCAACACCAGGATCGTGGCTATCAATATCCAGGTCAACTTCATGGAAGGATCGAAGCTATCACAATTCAAGTCAAGGTCATGGACCAAGGTCATGGACAAAGTCGACGGGGAGGCTGGCCAGGAGGATAGAAAGTCCTAAGAGATTGTGTTAACGGCTTATAGGAGGGTCTGAAGAGGAGGTAAGGTTCATGAGGAGACTTTGGTGGTTATGAGGGAGCAGTTGGGAGGACCGAGGGTCAGGACAAGACGGAAGGGTCCAGATCGAGCGTCTTATTTATCGTCACATTGATCGTTGGGTGCATGACTTGCCGATCTACACGCTTTGCTACTCAGCCACCCGGGTTAACTTCAGCATTCACTTCATAAACAACGCTAGCTCGATGAGGCTTAGCTTCTGCTGCAGCGGAGACCTGTGTGACATACCCGCACCGTTTCAGGGTCCTCCGACCGAAGATCCTGCCGCTCTTCTCGCTCCAGCCCGGTCTCAAATAAAGTAAGCTTGGTTCTCCTCTTCTCAATCCACTTTATACAAACCAGCTATTATATCGCTATTTATGCGAAGTGAAGACCCATCGTCTACAACAAGTCACAGCAGTCCGCAACGCATCTTCAGAAACGTCATATAATTATTACCGCATATGAGCTTGCGGGCATGTGACTGCCTGTCAATCGTACATTTAGACTTGGCTTATGTCCAGGTTACCGCTTCTGCTAACGGTTGTGCAAGTCTTGGTCGCCTTAGTCGCTGTGTTGCTGTGCGTAGTAAGGACAACCGTATAAAGCCATATCTTCATCCTCCCCTTCTTATGTCCACTATAGCACATGCGTCCTCTAAACCGCTAGACCCGTAGGTGCGACACAAGCTGCTGGGCTTTGATCCCGCATTACTTACTGCTGTTCATCATCCAAACCATCACCCAAATCATTCCTTGGCACGCATTCTGTCGCTGATGGCGCCGAAGTAGGAAGTCCTAGGCGACAATGGCTGGAATCATGGGCTTGCCAAACTTCGAACTCGGCGAAACGAGGCTGGAGTGCGACTGACCGGCGTGGCTGCGCACGAGTATCTTGTATGCTGTTTCTCCTGTCGCCATTGAGATTGGCGTGCTGACTTCCTTCTGATCACAGGGCGCTGTTCCCTCATCGACTGCGTCATCTTCACTGTTATCTCCTGCATTGTCTCTTGCCGCCGCAGTGGCTCCGTGATGTTTTGCAGACGATGATTGACTCCTTGAGCAGGGCATGTGTTCCCGCAAAGGTGTTCTCGACAGTGACTGATCCACCGGGACTCTTGACCGCGATCCCGGCTACCTCTGATGATAGTCGACAGTAAAGGTGTAGGTTTCAACCACTTTCTAGCGGTTTCTCCGTTCATCATGGACATAAACCTGTGCTCGATACGATATCGGCATGAAACGACCAATTGCGTCAATGGCCTGGACTGGATTTTAGGGTTTAGTCTTTGTGATTCATCTGATTCGAGCACACTCTGCAACTGTACGACAGCACGCATCTACGCCCAGTATTGATGCGTAGCTCGCATGGCTTGACAGTAGCGAGCTCAACAGCTGGTAGGATACTTCTGTCAAGATGCGGCCGTCTCGGAGATACACTAGCTACAGCAGACCACCAATCTTTGGGCAAGGTACTCGTGCATGATGTTACCGTCTCTGGAATGCTTCAGGCTTTTTGTCTCTGCGCGGAAAGCATTCAATTGCTGGTTCGTTGCATACATACCAATCCCGTCCTTGTGTCGAGGGACAAGTACATACCTGTTCTTACTCGTGGAGAAACCCGGGACATTCGCTCAACTACCAACCAATATGTTAGTGGCGTTGCGAAACTCTCCCATCGTGCCCTGGCCTCATGGTCTGCGGAACCATTCTCCATGTACTGCCTACGGCTCCTGCAACATTGTCTGCCGCGTTTCCTGGCTCTTTGTCAATCAGATGTACAAACTGAGACCATGCAATCCGGCATGCCCACAGTAGGATGGTCGTACTCGGCCAAACGAGAATCCTGGGACTGATGCTCTGAAAATTTCCACTTTGTGTATACATGTACATTGCCGCTGCCTACCAGATTCGAATACCACGACCCGGATTCCAGCGGCCAGTACTTCCACTCATCGTATCGTATCTCCTCACTCCGCTTTCTCCTCTAAATTGCCCAGAGCAAGAACAGATCTTCCCTGACATTAGCCAACAACGGCGAGTTCTGTCGCAGGTCTTCGGGATCGCCGACGCCGTTTCCAAGAAGAAATTGCACTTCTCCGTGATGCATGTGGTCTTCCATTGGTGGTGGTGGTTGGCCTGGAGAGGGTGTGGCTTGTTCGAGGAGGGAGAGAGACCATTCGTGTTGTAGCATGGAGCCGCTCGTGAGAGCCCATTCCATGTCTTCGTCCGCTGGTGATGAGGATGGTTCGAGGGGAGGAAAACCCTCGAGACTCTTTGGGAAGGAGTCCACGACGCTCACTCTGGCGCGGTAGCAGGCGTTGATGAAGGGGATTCGAAATGCACCTTCCCACCTTCACTTCGAGTGCGTTATACCGCCTTTCCCTCGAATGTGCCTTGGCACCCAAGTTGTACGTATATATATCTGTCGAAGGCGCACTCGAATGCGACTGCACGAAGTATGCGATTGTACGAAGCATGCCGGACTGAAGTATGTCGAACTGAAGTATGCTGGACTGAACTATGTCGGACTGAAGTATGCTGGACCTGAGTATGTTGGATTGAAGGTCGTTCAAGTTGTCGACGTGCTCGAGACAGATCTGGACGTCGAGGGTGGTGCCACAGGCGGTTTGGGCGACCATGTCATCTCGCGACTTATCGACTCACTCTCTTCTGGGGATCAGCCGAGACCCGATGCTCAATTTGTAAAGCATCTGGAGGTGAAATGCTTTGATTCGGGCGAGAGCTAGAGCTCCGTCCACTCGATGACATTTACTCTTTGATATGGAATATCAGACCAGTAAGCTCCAAGGACGTCGAAGATCTGCGTTATGTTGCATAGGTTATAGATCACATTATCGTGTTGTAACGCTCCGGGACTGTTGTTTTTATCGTCGTCGTTGTTATTGCTGTTTTTGGTGGAGAAGAACAAGTCCAGATACGTATTGAACACTCATCCGGGAGTCTCAAATCGTTGGAGATCTTGAAGAGTCTGTAATTGATGTCTTGAAGCTGTCGTGTTCCGGGGATGCCGCACGAGGCTGTATCGTTGACAGTGGCGGTAAATGGTGGTAGTGATAGTGGAGTTCTGGGTATGCCGTACGAGGCTGTGTCATCGGCAGCGACGGCAGTGGGTGGTTCTGGTCTACGTCGCCGTCATAAGACTGCTGAAAGTGATTGTGATTCCGGTCCACACCATCGTGATGAGGAAGCTGAAAGTGATTTTGAGTCCGGTCCCCGTCGCCGTATTGAGACGTCTGGTAGTGATCCTGGTCCAAGCCACCGTAATGAGATGGTGGGTAGTGATTCTGGTATACGCCGCCGAGACCAGTGTTGTTTGACGTTGCATATGTGCCGTATGCAGCTGCTGTCCCGACAGATGGTTGCACACTGCTGCTGGACGACGGCATAATATCGACGCCGCCGCTATCTCTGGAGGTACGGCTTGGATGTAGTACCTTGACTCCGGCTCGTACAAATTCACACGAGGCATCTGCTGATCGACATGGCTTGCAACCACTGTCGTTGCCTCGAAGTCCAAAGCATCTTGTTTTTCGCTGCCTGCATTTCGTACACTACCAGGTTGTCAGTGGTGTTTTCTGTTGGCTATACGGTAAGCGTAAGTACTTACTGCGAGTTTTGCCCGGCGTTGAGTCCGAGAACTTCCATTGTTGGTGACGTGCTCGCGATCGGGCGCGTGTGTTTCTTCACCGCTGGCGTAGTACACGGGAGGCTCTTGCTGCGCTCTGTAAGTCAATTGCGTGGGGGCATACCACTCACCGGTGTAGAAGTAACCGTACGACATCGGTATGAAAACGCCAAATTCCCTTGGTCGTATTCGAAGACGGCATTCATCCAACCCAATATATGTAGGCAAGGCAAGACAGTCCGCCAATGCCTGTGATACCCAAGTGCTGTTTGTAAGCTGCGAGATCCCTGGATGTCCCACCCTCAGTCTTCTTTTCCTGCCCAAGTGACCCTGCATTCTGACAGGTCCTTTTCTATCCTCACCCATAGTTCTTGCTCCCTTTTCTGACTCACTCCCAAAGTTTGATGCTGCTGATACGCACCCCTGTGAATTGTTCTTGCAGCCCTGGTTCGTAAGCTGCCCAGGTTCCACGCTGGTGCAAGTACCCGTCGGTAGTCGCTCCGGTATATCGCTCTCCCACCTCTTGTCCACAATCTTTGCCAATCTCTTGTCCATAACCCCTGCCGATCTCTTGCCGATCTCTTGCCGCGCTTTTGGGCCGTCCTGCTGTGCTGTCTGGCTGTGATGTCCTGCTGTGTCGTCTCGCTTGTCCTGCTGTGTTCGTGCCGCCGCAATCGCTGCAGTGAATGCTTGCGTGCGCGGGCTTCGGCGTTTACCTGTGCGACCTTGGTGCTTAAGTGAAAATGACAGTCGCTAAGTAGGGGCGGCGTAGCGACCGACTCAGATGGGTGGGCAGACGGCGACAAGCATGTGGTCCGGTGCGTAGTAGCAGGGTCAAGTTACACAAATTCTCGCAGCCGAGCATTGAATTCCATGCGTCAAGGTTGCGAAAGGCCGGCTCTGGGCACTTGCAGCTGCGATCGGGGCGTTTCTTATAACAATTCGTCGGTGAGAGTTACTGCGCTCATGCCGTTGTCTGTCGTGTCGTGAAGGAGACTCTAAGCAGGCGGAAAGAGAGAGGGAAGGAAAGGGGGAGAGGGGCGAGGGTGAGAGTCTGTGATTTGTACTTGACCTCATGATAATAGCCGGTGCTTGACCGAAGACTATAAATTTCTGACCGCGACGTCGAGGATCGAGCATAGAGTGGTGGAAGCGGATTACATATCGTATATATGTACAATAACGAAGTGGTGATGGTTGATACATGAGTTGCTGGACGTATCATGCCGGTGGGGTTTAAGCGCGCGGGTGGGAAAGGACCGAGCCGAGACAGCCGTGTCTAAAGTTCAGCCATCCTCATCTTCCCCTCTTACATGATGGTATCTTACCGTAAGTCATCTTATCACGAGTATCATTTATCTTCCATCTTCAAGCCTGCCGAGTCGCTCATCAGCCATATGCACCATGTCGCTCTACTACAACCCGCGCAAGTCCTGCTCGTGCGACTTCAATACTACTCGATATTCTGTGCTTCTTGGTCTCTAGACCTGAAAGAGCTGCCGTGGCGTGAATCTCACCATGCATCACCCGAGTGACTATCGCAGTTCGGATCATGATGTAACTATTCTTTGTGAGAAGAAAGGGAAACATCGAGGCGGCCGTGAGTGCCAGCGCGGATATGGGCCGTGAATGCATGCTGCCGGAGGCGCTCAATTGTATACATGTATTTGCAAAATATCCGTATTTTAGACATGGCCGGCACGACAAGTTCCTCCCCGATTCGTCCGACCACATGAGCCTGCCTTGGTATCATAATTGGGGTTGGCAGGACGTCTTCCTGCCTGATTTTTTGTCTTGTCGAAAGTCGACCGTCCTATATGGTCATCGTGGCTGGCTTTTGCGCCGTGCCCAGCTACCTGACAACAATGCGGGTGCCACTGTTTTGCTTCCCTGCTGGACTTTACCGCCAGTCCGTCCTATCGATTCGCGGAGCAAATACATCAAGCGATATCTGGAGCCCATCATCTTTTCCATCTGCCGCTGACTTTTGGCCCTTATTCTGCCGCTGAGTATGCCTTGCCTGGGTGTAATCATTGCTTTACTGTTGTATCTGCATGAGTAAACTTGGTGGACCTGGCTTGGCTGAAAGGAGGAGACATCGTGTTCTTGGGTTTCGTTGCTGGTAGTAACGCTGTGCAGGATTGGGTCGAGAGGCTGATGTGGTAGTGGGAGTGGCCTGTTCGATGCGGTGTCAGTGTCTCAGACGAGAGACCAAGGTGGGTGGTTGATTCTGCATGTTCACATGATGGAGGTGGCGTTGCCTTCTCCTTGGCGGCCGCTGATTTTATCGCTGTTATGTCTGCTTGTGGGGGAATCGGGAAAGCTGATGCGTGCTTGTTGGCAGCAATGGCCGTCTCAGCAGTGATGTTGTTGTTGACCTTTTGCGACGGCGTGATGCTGTAATAATACTTGCATCTGTTTTGAGCGCCGATATGACCAGTGTGATGCTGCTTTTGCTGCTGCAAGAGGACCTCATCAGAAACACGACTGCTAAAGATACCCAGATCAGCCATACGATCGATTGCCTGCTCAATCGCCGCTTTCTTCCTAGTCTGGTTCGGTGCATAACGCCTGGTAGAACAGGGACGCCATGGTGGATCACGTTGTATATCTTGGCCAAGAGCCAGCAGAGAATCAGATCGTCTCTGTATGTGGTACCCCGGAAAAGCGATACTTGTGGACCTGGTTGGATGGCGCCCAGCGTTAGAGCTGAACATATACGAGGTCAGCCAAAGGTCAAGAAGATATTGATGACGATCACTCTCACCTGCACTTATAATTCAAGAGGTTTCACCAGAGCAAACTCAAAGGAGGCATCGAGCAATTGCGCCCAACTCGATGCCTAGAAAGATGGAATTGTGGCGACGGCGCCGCAGCTTGACAGGTGGAGCGAAGGTAGAGCCAACGTGCAGTTCGAGGTATCCACGGCGGATGTAATGGTCTATTAAGGTATCAAGCTCGAACACGCTCGCCGACAAGACAGAAGACATGTTGGGAACAAAGGCATAGCCGTTCATGGTTTTCTGCTGTTTGAGGTGCTGTACTGATTGATATGAAGCTATTGATCGCTATGCTAGTATGATGTCGGCCGAGCGCAGATCATGGCGGGATTCGATGTAGGGGCGCAAAGTAGAAGACTGTCCAGTACGAATGGCTCGAGTCAGATGTAGGTAATGGTGGAATCTGTGAAATAGTGCTGAATATGTTGACATGTGTGTCTGGTCAGTCCTGACGAATGTAAGGAACAAAAACAGTGAGAGTGTTGGAAGGGACAGAGACAGAGGAGAAAAGATGAAGGAAAGTCCCCCAACAAGACAGGCTTCCAGCATTCAAGATGGTCCTTACATGTCTTCAAAGCACGGTATACTCAACATCGTCTGATGAGTGCTATATGGCCATCAACACATTGGGAGTATTGCGTTAGAGTATCATGTTCACGTCTCTGATCGATGTGTACGATGTTACCGCGAGCATGTCCAAGCAGCATTTGATAGCGGCGGTAACTGGGGATGGCATCTTATCTGATGAAGCGTAACTGGGGCGACACATCGTTACCTGACACGACGCTTATGTCCGCGGCCGCAATTTGCGCGACGTTGGGGTTGCGCCAGTGTGCGGGTCTTTTGGTATCCTGACCAAATCAAGGGTCGAAGGCTGGACATTATCTGTTTGGCTGATGTTGTGGTGGTCCTTTTTTCAATATCGTCGCTGCTCGCGGTCGGACGGAAGACGCCTGGCTGATCGTGGAGTCGAGAGTGAGTGACGCAGGAATCCGGAGCGTGGTTGACTTTCTCTGGGTGGAAAGTGATGATGGTTGCTCAGAGTGGTGTTTGGACAAAGCGCTGGTGTTCCAGCACATACCAAGAGGCAGGCTTTTAGTACTCTGCCCGCTGCTGCCTGACTTTAATGGTTACTTCCAGATTGCATGCTATGCGGACGAGGTTTGGACAATTGCGGCACAGATCTGGCATGGGAATCCAGCTTGAATGGATCAGTCCTTCGGTCGCTGGCGTTGGGACCTTGGTCGGTTGGAGTAGTAGTGATTCCGAATTCGGATTTAGCGGTGAAGGTCTCACGAGTCAATGGCTGGGCATGCTGTGATAGGCCGGTAGTCGCAAAAGAATGTTATTATAACTTGATCCGCAATCAATCGGTCATTCACGACCAGCCTTACCGAAGGAGTTGTGGTTTGGGCAGTCCTGAACATCGTTCACAGCGCTTGCGTCGATAAGATCTCCTTGCTGTGTCTCATGCCGGTCTTCGACCTGTATGTCTGACGCGCTTTGCTCGTGATTGCTCTTGTCTGTGGCGAAGTTGACCAAGTTCCTCCCATTTGTAATTTTCTTCTTTCGAGGAGCTTGGGGGAGACCTCTCTTGTCGGCATTTGCGCTTGCGGCCTGACGTTGAGCCTGAGTCCAGTGGAATTGTTCTTAGTTGTTCGCATTGCCTGCGCCGCGTTCTCCCTTCCAGTCGCCTGTCGTAGGTTTCCTGATCATGGGCTGGGTCTGGTACGGATCCTCCCGCTGTAAGAACTGTGGCTTCACTCCATATCTGGTACGCTCGGGGTTGCAAATCGCGTCCAACTCCATCATCGTGTCAGCTCGCCTAGTGTGCTTGTCATGCATCTTGCCGATGGATGTGATAAGTGTCGCGATGCGGCAAGGACACGAAATATCGCGCCGCAAGGTCAGTGCGATCTGCCGCCACATGGAGGTAAGTCGTGCCTTGTTGTTGGTGATGCCCACGTGCTCAATCAACAGCGTCACTGTGAGCACCCACTCACTGGGTCGACGCCCAGCGCGTAATGATGCCGCATTGTACACCTCATCATCGAGCTTTTTAATGGTGTAATGCTGAGTAGAGCAGTGGTCCTTTCCCTGGCATCTCCTCGAAATGCTCGAGATCATCGCCTTCACGCACGTAGAAGTGCACTGCCTTGCCAAGCGCTTGATAGAGCCGATCAGCCGCGCGTCGCCACAAATACTGACTCAAGGAGCAGCGGAGAAGACTTAGTGTATACTGACCTGTCTCCACCATTATGTTGGCTCTATCGAGAAGAATGTCCACACGCCGAAAGGAAATCTGGGGTCCAGGGCCACAGAAATGCTCGAGATCAACATCGAAGAAGCCCAGACTTTCCGGCTTGAAATACCTAGAGCGCTTTTCGTCGCGCCAAGAATCAGCCTTAGTGCCATGCAGGCTGAGTCTATGGCGCCAGCACCCGTGGCCAAATTGAGCGTTTGGTTCGGGACTGCCTGCTCCGTTGTCGCTGGTCAAGAGCCAGGTCGATGAGTGTTCATTGGCGTTGCCAGCTTCTCAGGGCGGGCTTGAACTGCATCGAGAATCGATCAAACTTGTCTGCCTGCGGATCCCTGTGTGAGGTACTTCTCGATGGCTGGCCATTTTCCATATAGTCCGCCGTGACAAGGGCGCTGCCTCTTTGTCGGCCTCGGATGTGGGTGATGTGAATGGCTCCGCTGCACAAGCTGCCGTTTCACTCATTCACAGGGTCTCATTGATGATAAGCTGGCTTTGAGTACGCCACCAATCGCCGTGTTCCGGCTTCTCGAGGCTTGCCATACAAGGCGATGGACCCAAATATCCGCAGTATGAGCTCGCCGGAGGCGTATGCCTTGCAGGCATGAGCATGATCTGAACGATCTGAGCGGTTGACCGCGTTGAGGTAACGGCCTGGAGAATTCAGCGTTCAGTGAAGATGTGGAAGCGTGTGGGCGCGGTCAATTTTTTTTTTCTTTCGAAGGGCAAGGTGATCCCTCACAATGACCAGTGCAGTAGAAGAATGTGCAAACTCGCGTGCCTACTCAGGTACGGTCACTCCCAGCGGGACACAGCGCGCCTGCCACTGTCGTAGGATATCATGACAGAATTCTCGATGGACTGAGAACGCAATAAGTAAGAGCTCTTGGGCAATGTGCCAGACTCCAGCGAGTATCTGGTGCCGTATATAGATGCAAAGTGTTCGGAGTGTCCAGGTGATATCATTCAGATCCTCGGCGGAGGTGAGTCCGCGACTGATCATCGGCTGACTAAGGAGTATTGGTGGTCGCGACTTGCTGGTCTTGCATCCATACCAGCTATATCTTCAATTTTGGGGTTGGATGGCGGGAAGAGGATTGGTGCTCCCAACTTGCTGGTCTCAGTTGGTGATGGGCTGCGCCGATCGGCGAAGTCGATGGCCAATGGTGCTCTGTATGACGATAGACAAACTGTGCTATGGGCTGCTGAGCTCTCAGCTACCATGTGTTGTAGACCGATCATGTGATTTAATATGCTACTCTCACCGCATGTATTTTGAGGTATACGAGGTAGTGCCAAGAGACTCCAAACTCTGCTCGTGACAAAAGTCTGGACCCGCCTCACAACTCGTCGTGACAACAAGCATCCGCATACATGACGTCAGTCTTGTTGCTGAGGTTACGCCAGCTGAGAACATCGCCTCCCACCAGCGACGTCGGCAAAGATACCAATAATGTCCCTAGCATCGTGCTACACTTGCCGCAACTTCAACCTCATCTATGCATAGCGATATGCATGCCTGGGCTAGGAATCTCTCAGTGCTCTCCTTACCGAGCCCACGACTTCCGCACCCTTCGGTTTCCCTCGTCAGACACAACGCGAGAAACCAAATCGCAGGCACCGGACCCTACGCCGAGGGCTGAGCGAAAAGAGCACCAGAGCAGCGCCCACAATGAAGATGGTGCGCAGACGAGTAAGCGTCGACATAGGAAGAAAGGCGCCTCAGAATGGTAAAGAAGCGAAAGACCCGGTAAGAAGTGGTGTTATTGCACCATCATTCAAGGCCTGCAAGCCAGCCAGCCAGCCAGCCCTGTGCTTCCACGACAAACATCCCCCCAACACCAGAGCCAGTGGCCATGGACAGTCGGGCTCATCCTTGTCATAACCAAATGCTGAAGGCCCAGCCAGAGAGCCCGCCCGTTCCTGCCAGGCTTCAGGACGCATCACTGCCTGCGGTTAATCCTTGGGCTAAGCGCATAGAAGATGCCAAAGTCAAGACCGTGGTCACCACGACCAAGCCTGGGGCGCCAACTGCTGTGTCGATTTCTCGGTCTCGAACTCATCGCCGCCGGCTACGTCATCGTCATCGAACCCTCTTGAGGTCCCGGTGTCGAAGTATATGCCACCGATTGCTCCGCCATTCAATCAGACCGCCGACGTCCAATTTTCCGGCCTTGTGATCCGCCACGGCGTGGGAGAGCAAATTTTCAATCCACAAGAGCGCAAGCCATATATCGTCAAGACCGCTGTGGAACGCACTCGTCGACGCAAGATGTCTAAGGCTTCCTCAAAGAGAGGTGCAGAAGGCGATGGCTTCGACGATAAGCACGATGCTTCTCCCATACGCGCTCGTATTCCAGATTCCCTAACTACAGCATACGATCAAGCTTTGGATGGTGATACTTCGAGCGACTCTGAGCACTGCGAAGGAAACTCAAGCCTGGAGATCGATGACGAAATCGCCGCGACAATACGGTCTCGCCGCTTGCTACAGATATCAGATACGTGATCTATCGCAACAACAACAGATCGAATGCAGGAAGGCCAATTGCGATCTGTTATCGATAATGAAGGCTCATCGGCTGTCTTGAATCTCTCAGGGTACGGGAACGCTTCGACGCTTATGATGGCCATGATCTGGACACCATCAAACTTGAGGAGACTGTTGCCAATTTGGTCCGTGAAGATGTCGAAAATGAGCCGCCTGCTCAGCGTACACAGTTCGGCGATCGCGTTCGAAGACGACAACTACGCGCTCGCACCACGGGCTGCGCACGCGATACTAGTCGCCACCGTGACTGCGCTCGAGGAAGCTCAATCGCCACTAAAGAGGACAACTCGCGCAGTGCAGGTGCCCGACGAGTCAGCGGTCGCAAAGAAAGCTGCACAAGGGACGGATAAGACTGCCTCACGACCGGGGAACGCCGGCATCCAGAACGGTGTTCGTAAGGCGGAGCGAAACACAGTAACTCACCTTGCGAAGCCCGGGAACGTTTACGCATCTGTCTACGCATTTGTCTACATGAAACGGACGGTTTTCTAGCTTCAAGGGATTGCTGAGAATGCAATGAAGGAATTGACAAAGATGGATGGGAGAGATTCAGGCCTTTGCTTTTTGATATGCATATTGCCCTGTACCCGTGAGAAGCCTATGACACTGACCGCGAGTAAGCCAGATTTGCATCATATATGGATCGAGGCTTCTCAAACATTTGAGGTCGCGAAAAATCGTTCATAAGTTGTGTATCATCATCAACCCAGACAAAACGAGCATTGGGTTTCCAGAGCGGGCCTGCTTCGTGCTGGAGGATTACACCGCGTGCTATCACCGGCAGTGGACTGGGGGCGGTATGCGTTAGCATGGATATGCAGCCTTCCCAGAGGTCAATTGATCAATTTTGATCAAGAGTGTTGGCCATGTGGGGATGACGTAGCGATGGTGCCCAGTGGGCCAGTGCCTCAAGCAAGTGCCCATATTTGCACGTGAGCCGGTGGGGGTGGTGGGGTTCCCAATCCACTTTATGTTCTACATCAAACAGTTCATTCCTTCGATACAGCGCATCACATCACAACCGCCATTGATTTCCGATATTTGACGCCTGTTCTGGAACTCATACACCATCTCCCACCACCATGCGCTGCTGCGCCTGCAGCGCGACTCCGACCACTCCGACCAACGGCAACTACTGCCCAAAGCGGCCAGGATCTCACGAACCAGCCAGCAGACGATATCGACAGGCGATGGCGATCACTCGTGCGAAGAGCTATGCGGAAGAGCAGCGCAATGAAAATCGCATCTGATAGCGGCCACCAGAAGGATTTCCGAACATCCACCCAGTCATGTTCTGTGGTTGCGGTAGTGCAGCTCCTACACCATGTCGCAACACCTGGTAGCACGAGTAGCACGAATGCTTGAGAAACTGTGTCTGCTGCTTTCGAGAAGGCCAAGACAATCTGCATAAATGTCCCAGCCAGCTGAAGAGCCAGAGCCTGCACCACCTCAGCACACTATCGATGTGAGCAGCGTCCAGAAAGCGGCGAACAGTATGGCCGCAGGCTCAGCGGTAGCTCAAGCTGGACTGGACGACTGCATCGTTACTCATGTCGTCTGCAATGCTTCCATATCTTGCTACCAAATCTACTCAATGGTACCTTCCTACTTTTCGACTCTTCCACAGTGTCGCAGACCAGTCAGGCACTTTCTACGACAAGGCAGAGCCGCAGGAGCAATGCAAAGACGTTTGGCGGGGACTATGGCGCAAAGGGCTGAAGAGCGCCGCACAGGGTCTCTAGGAATACCACTGCATATTCGATTCGTGGAAATGCCTGCCTGGCTTTACTCAAATTCTTGCTATGCTCCTTGACTTCAAATCACATCGTTCTGCGCCTCGCCTGCAATACTTCAGCGAATGCACAAAGTGGAGTCCTCTTCCGGAGTGATCAGTGTTACGAGATCCAGGATTCCGGATCATTACTGGACCTATACAGCCAGTATCTCAACGTCAAGGCAATGAGACTAACAATAGTCGTGGTATCCTCAAGGGATACAGGACTCGAACCTGTACTCGCGTTTTGACCATCGGCATTGTCCTCATCCTGCGCGTCATCATTTTCATCGCCATCCTCGATAACCTTGAAGGACCCAGTTTCCAAAGTCTCTTCGACTTCCTCGGCAATCTACTTCGGTTCTTCATCTTCCTCGACGAATTCGGACTCTACTGTTTCTCTGATCGTCTGCTACTCATCTTCGTCGAAAGCGGTGTCAGGTCAGTTGCAGGCTGACAGCGCGCGGAAACAGGCGATGACCTTGTATGCCTTTGACGAAGCGGCTGTATGCACTGGAGAGAAATCCGATTGAAACACAGCAGCCCGCAAAGCATCTGGCAAGATCCTCAGAACTTGGGGTCTATTACTGTTGTAGCCGATTTCGTGCTCGCTCTGCCTCTTTTGCTGCTTTTGTCTCTGCCTGCGCTTTAGCGACCTACTTGCAACTAACCTCCGCACGTTCTTCTCGATACTTGTCTTGACATCCGAATCTCCATCCATGATGAGTCCTGCCAGATTGTGAAACGAGTAGGGCGTGGGAAGACGCTCTCACTTGGCATGAATTTCAGCCAAGACAGGGGCAGTATCTTCGAACTCGGCGACAGGAAGCAAGTTACTGCCATTGGGTCGCTCAAACTAATAATGCGGCAGCCCTCGCAAAGTTCGAACAAGTGCGTATCTTCACTAATGACGCTGTATTTCAATGGAACCATCGACGTGCTTTCATATATCTGTGTCGGTCGGTCGATGTATTGCATTGCCTTCCCTGCAAACCATTCCTCTTGGACCGGATAAACAGATGTCTGCTTCGGTTCTGCACGGGTGCAGCGAGATGTGTGGGAGACTTGGTGGCGTATGCTCTGGCTATTCAACCATCTACGGAAGATTGGGAATGCACACGTCGCAGCATTCATCTGGTGCCACTGGATGCGGACCATCAGAATGCTTCCGGTGCTCATTGCACAGCTCGAGGAAGGTTCGACGGCGACACTTATGAGATCCGCACCGCTCAACATGCCTTCATAGCTCTCGTCTCAATCGTGCCCTCGGCTGTGGCATTAGTCATGGAGGCCAATCACGTTTAGGCAGCCTGGCATCATATGTATGATAAGGTTACTGGAGTGGCTCAACGTGTACTAAATTCCTGCATGAAGCGGTTCCAGGTATGAGCCAAAAGGACAATGTGTCAATGGATGTTTTGTCACAGCACGCTTCCTGTACATCAGCCAATGCAGAAGCGCGTTTCTACAGACAAGCCCACGGAAATATTAGATATCACTGCGTCCGCCAGATCCTGCAGCCTGGTGCCGCAGGAACAGCAACCATTGGAGCATACATTCTTCTTTCGTTCCCATTGGGTCAGAGGCAAGAAGGCGGCGGATTCCTGATCAGTTCAGCACTGTAAAGCAACAGGACATCGCTTATTGGATTGCAGCAAAGCGAACCGACTTCAAATTGCACATTTTGCCCACTGCCTCGGAAGACCAACACCCATTTCCGCGCTCTGTCCGCTCCTCCAAGAGCTACCATCCGAATCGCCACAAGTCTCGCCGTCACAAGTAAGCGCCAACTATCACCTTTTTCCCTCACCGACTCTTACATGCTCATCTTCCGCGCAGTTGTTCGCCGAGTTTGTGTCCCGTCCGGACTCGCCGCCCCTGCCGTCTCACATCTTGACAAAAGAGCAGCACAGTCCGTATCACTGGGTATGGCAGAGACGAGGCGTATAAAATGGCGATGCGTCATGGCGGAAGATAACGTTGTAGACCGAATACGAAGGCACAGCGCAGATTCCGAACAGCTCCAACCATCGCTACGGCGGCAGTATTATCGACAGTCACTTAGGCGATACTCCGAGTCTTCCTGTGTAGTTTTCCAGTCTGCGCCCGTGTACCCGCATCTGTTCTGGCGCTTTCAACTCAGCTCTTCTACCTGTTTGTCATATTCAGCGGAAATCGTCACCAAGTCCGCTCCAAAGTAACAAAGAGCACAGATCTTTGTGAAAGGAGGTGCATTATAAGCCTCGCGAAACACCAAATGAGATATACAGCAATCCCAGCGCGTGTGGTCCCAACATTTGGTAGCAAACTCATTGCGTTCAGTGCGAAGGCAAACGTGCCACCAGGATCTAACAAGTCACCACAATGTATCAACCACGATACCGTTACAATCGCTGTCTCCGCTGACATCATCCATCCAACTCACCTTGCGACACGCTCCGCCGGCCAGTCAATCCTCGGAGGGAGCCACATTCGAATCTGGAGCCACTGCATTCAACCCTCCGAGGCCATTACATACAACCTTCCGAGACCGTGTTTGATGCTCCTTGTCGCCCTGAGCGGAGACGTACCACTGAGATTCGAGAAGGCACATCCCATTCTTACAATGTGCAGCCTGTTACCTCCACCGAGTGTGGGACATGGATCTGTGTACTCTTCTGCTGTTAGTGCAGCCCATTCTCAAAGCTGTCAAGGTTCGGTCACTTCTTGGACTACTTATCCAAACACCCCATTATTCACGAAGGATTCCGATATTTGTCCCTCAACTTCATCCACGAGCTCTTGAGAACCCTGGAGGCGCGTCCACAGGATCACCGAAAGCAGAACCGGTTGGCCAACGCAAGACGACAGCGACAAAATGCACTAGTCCAGCACAACTTACTATGAGATGGGGCGCAAAACATTGGTCTGCCCGTAGCGGATGAATGGTCTGATCAACAAGTCGACAATGTGGCGAATATGACCGACATCCTGGGTATGGATTGCGCTCTGCAATTTGTACCGCCGAGAGATCTCGATGAGCATGCTGGACATAGTCGTAAAGTCGTTGTCACCTTGATGGCCCATACCATTGCACGCATCCTCTGTGACGGATTGTTGATATACCCGCGCTATCAATGCGTGACATCTCTCAGTGCCCAGCCTCTTGACAGCTGCTCGAGCCTCTTACATACAGTCGATCTCCGGATCTCTGCCAAAACGAAGCAGTCTACGGCCGACCACCATTTACATAAACTGCGCCACAATACGGCTTTCGAAGCTTTGTTTTTCCCTCTCCTGTGATATAGAACTCAATATCAGATGTGTCTCTGACGATGCCATTATATGCCAATAACAAGGCATCTTTGGCGATGGGACGAGGAAAGTGCTCTCTGGTCTGCTTGTTCTTGTTGGAGTACGTCGGCAGAACTGTGTTCGCAACGGCCATCAACGTACCGCACATCGTCGGGCATGGCAGAATGTGTGCAAATCGGTCCCAATCACGGTCGGACTCAATGCTCTCTGCCGAGTCTAAAGCTTTTGCCATGAGGAAAGTGAGTACAAGCTACAAGAGTTGATAGCAAGGTCCAGATGGTTCAGGACGTTGTGGAGATTGAACACTGGGTTCAGCGCCGTCGGCTGTCCGTTGGCTTCATATGGCAGTGTTGGACCCTCTCGCAGCTGGCGAGAAGCGACCATGAGCCACACAAATTCGCCCCACCAACAGAACGTCGTCGTGATATAGCAGTGTCCATACCTCACGCCTGTCACCCAGGGGAACAAATGATCGGCTCCATATGGCAGTGCCGCTGCACGCCTCCCCCATGCGTTTGGGAGATCTACCTTGCATTTGCGAATGCTATTCTCATCAAGGCGCTCGCAACCACAGGCGACGGACAGGAGATTCATAATCGTTGGCCTCCCCAAAACACACCACGTAAGAAAAAACTGGAGCCGTAGACCAGGCAGTTAATCTGCCAGAGCTTCGACAAATCTCTACTCTCCTGGCCCCTTGCATCCTCCGAGTCGGCTACCTCTTCCTCTCTTGCTGCTGCTGTCATACCACCAGACGACGGTATCGTCACCACATTGCAAAAAGTCTACTCAGCGTGGACTGCGCGTAGCCGCTTCGACACCGTAACCCTGTCCGTCACAACGTCGATCTCTCCTCTTCGTTGACAATCCTCCACCTTTCGCCTCCTTCTTCTCCTCAATTCCGTCCGCTCCGCACAAGCAGAAGCTCGCACTCCGCAGCCAGACATTAAGGTATCAAGCAAAGGTCATCCAGTCTGCGGAAAGACATGAACGTATCAAGGAAGCTTCGCTTCACGTCAGGACATGAGCATATTCAGGAACGCTACAATCAAGAAGACATGGCCGCGGTGGACATCATCGCGCAGTAACCCGCATCCTGTCACCTTCTATGGATGGTCCCCCATGTCCAGAAAAGAACCGTTTCTGCTCCAACAAATGCTCTGTATAGGCCTGAAATAGCAGCATGTGTTGGTATTCGTCGCCACTGGTTGACGACCTGCACCCAAGCCGAACAAGTACCGTGCCGCGCTACGAAGCCGCATAAAAAGCAATCTGGTGGCGAGTGCGAACACCATGAAGCCAACTTTAGCCGTGGCTTCGCGACGTGTCCACAAACTGAAGTGCTGGGAAAGGAAGCAACCGCATCCCGTGGAATCACTCATTGACTCGCCGCTGCCGAGAGGCACTTCTGTCCGTGGCAGGAAAGTCTCGCCTGAGCGTCGCTGAACGTCCGCATAGGCCTCCAGTATTTGCCACATTGGGCCGTGGTCACAATCTGGAACTGGAATTTTGAACAGAATGGATGTGTCAAGCACAGCATTGGCTCTCCGCCAGATATCAGCATACTGTATGAACGTCTCTTATGTTTTGATCTGATAAAAAAGGCAACTTCACACGGCTCATCATAGAGGTAAAGCTTTTAGTCACCGATCGTCGGTAGTCACTGATGTTCCCTTGTGCTTGCCAGTCATCGGAGGTCGTTCGAAGCGTGATGCCGAACATCACGAGCGAACACGTCTGCTTGGGATTGGGCAAGATGGCAAGGCGAATACTCAGTCCGAGCTCCGTCAAAGACATCAAGACCGAGACTCTCGAGGAGATGGCATATAACTCTAGTCTTGTGCCGCTGATACTTACAGTGTAAATCCCTTATCTCAAATATGTTAAAGTGCTTAGCCGTTGTAATCCCAGGCCTCAGTCCATGGCAACATAACTCCGGATAGAGCGATTCAAGCGCATATTGCGAGTGCTGGCCGCTTGGCATACCCCCTTGGGGATTATGAATGCGTCGTTTGTCAGCCCTTTGCTGTGAAGACTGTGGAATATCGGGAACTCGCCCGGATTAACGAGTAGTCCTCCAGCCTTCGCGGCAGTGGATCGGCTCACCGGCACAGAGGCATTCGTCGATGCATTGAATTGAAGGAAGTGGAACGTGGATAATGAAAATGGAGCGCCAGAGACAATCCTTGACGACACGGCAGCAAACAAGGTTCTGGAATGTCGAAACTTTTCATACCACATTTTCTGGTGATGATTTGATATGGAGAGAACTCATTAATGCTTATGACAGATTCTTGAACCTCCCGAGCTGCAGCCGTTGGTGCGTAGCGGCTTTGGTATCAGTTCAGAAACGTTGCAGGTGTCACGTCTGGTTAGTCTTTTCCACACGCAATGTGCATGGTGTTCAGATCCAGCAACAGAGGTGTTACAATCATGCCGCAGACACGCTCGATATTGTCTATTTCTCACCCGACCCTCTCTGGACATTCAAAGCGCCGGTTATTGCTTTGGGCAATGCGAAGACACACAGACGCAGGCGAAAAGAGAGTATCCTCAGATTTTAGTATCGACGCTGAAGAGGACGGCCATGACCTGCCTCACTGACGCTGCTCACTGACCTTCGTTCACAAATAGATTTCCACATACGTGAGGGACCGGTGATTGCATGTGTAGTCGCCCGATGGACGTTCATCTTGCGGGCAAGCGGGCAAGTCTGCTTTTTTCGTGTCCCTCTTTGTGGCATGTCCAGAAAAATCCTCAGCAGCAGGCCGGGACATCATGTCTTTTGTAGCGACAAGTCATCGCTGACCCAAACAACCTGAAGGCTGCTTTTCCCCGGTATTTGACATTGAATCCTAGCACACCTCCATGCCCTTTGCTGGCTCTCGCCTTCACTTGAACAAAGCTTCTGCTCATCCCTTTGGGTCAGTCGCTTCATATGACAGCGCGCGCTGATACCCAGCCCGAGCATATATCATTGCCACCAACAATAGTTGTATCTCGGGCTTATCCTTGCTTTTACAAGGTGTCGTCGTGCTCGCTTCTGCTCGCTATTGCGTCTCTTTTGTTACTTGAACAAGCAGTTCCTTGAGAACGCGTCTGCAAATCGACTTGCTGCAGGCGCAAAAGGTGGAAAAGTAGGGCGGATTCGCTGCAGCCATTCGGTGTGCGGTATCTGCTGGATTTGCCGTTGTTGGTTCGCTTCCATTGGCTAGGGTTGTCGCCGTTCTCGTCTTCTCATGGTGTATCACTGTCCAGCTCGAAGGGGATGAGGCAATGTTAGTCAAGTAGTTCCAGCGGACGGAGTTAGGCGGGTGGTCTGACAGGCGTGGACGTCTTCTTTGCAGGAGCCTTTCGGCGTGCTGCCTCGAGGCCCCGAAAATAAGGTTTGTGGGGTCAGAAGCCGATCTGTGAACCAAACCTTTCGAGCCCGCTCAGGGTCTTCCCAGAGCTTCGAGATGATCTACAACGAGAAGAGCTCTCGATCAATTCTGTCGTGCGCAGCTCTACTTATCCCCACACGCCCGTCCTCTTTCTCGTCACTTATTTCTCGCTGTCATCTCAGTTCCTCTCAGACTCGACGATCGCCCAATATGCATCCTCTGACCATCGACGTTGCCTTCCCGCACGTATCTCTGAAGGTGTAGCGAATGGCCTATCTATTCGAGCAATCATCGATGTCTCACATCTCCTCATCACGTGCGACCGATAATGCGATGTAGCGGTGTGGTCCAGCGTCAACGTTTCATTCTGCGCCAGGTCTGTGATAGGCATGTAACAGCTACTACCGGAAAGGCTCTGGACATCGACACATCCGAGCTCTTCCAAGATCCCCAAAGCACTTACATCTGATTGAAAACCTCAAATCTACAAACAACGACGATCTAAACGACGTGGAGTGTAGAAGAGCTGTGGAAACTGGTGGACATGAAGCCAAGTTTTCAGGATACGCTTGCGGGTTTGGATAACGCCCGCAAAAAGAAAGGGCAAAGCGTGAAGGGAGGCAAGTCGGCGAGGATAGGGATGGACACTCTGCTATGTGAGTGATGTCCTGCAGAGTCTACGAGTGGTCTCTGCTGGCAAGACTTCCCCTAGCAAGAAGTTGACCAAGGACACTTACGTAGAGCTCCAGGCTGGGTGTAGCGATCGGGCAGAGGAGACGTTGAGAGGAGAAAGTATTGATACCACAACAGCTTCAATGCGGGCTGCAGAAGAGTTCGATGATGGCTCAGCCTTCCCACTAGATCTCTTTTCTGGAATTCATGAGCAAGAAACCAAGGCAGAAGATGCTGCTTGGTGCTGCCGTAGTCTGCTGTGCCGTGTTCGTGTCTTCCAAGCTTTAACGGGCAGTCGAAATATGATCTTCTCCTCTGTTGCGCTTCAGCGACTGGACAAGGTAAGCTGATCAGAGGCAGATCATCGTAAATTGGGGATGTCTCGAGTAGTGGAGAAGTAGTGGTACATATGTTTGGACATGACACAGCTTCTGGGATCAACGACCAACCCAGCTTTTGGCAGGCAGCTTCCGCGCCAGACCTGGGCCTGGGGTATGCCGCTTTTTGACGAAGCACAGACACACTCAGCGTTTCCCGGTGGTCTACCGGATCGCATGCGTCACCCGATGACAGGTAAGCGAGAATCGTGACCAATACACTTGCAACATGGATGCCCCCGTTCAGCGATTGAGGTAGGCACGCGTAAAGCAACAGCACGGGCAGGCATACCAAGACCGCATGGATCTTGAGATGAAATTGCGAACTCTCCATCAGGTGCCGAGATGTCGGAAGACTATCGCCTTCATGTCCTCAGAATCATCATCCTATTTTCATCCCGTTTTCATCCTGGCTTGGTAATAGAATACAAAGCAGTGGGCTGAACAGTTCCCTCCTTAATGTGTCCCCAATCTCATCAGACGTCGGTGGAATCGCAGAGATTCATCACGTGCCTGAGTTTTCGGCGTGCTAGCTGGACACGCCGAAAGCTTACCTGGCGGCCGAGCATGGTTCGGTGACTTCACATTCATGCGACCTGCCGCTGTGGTCTCTGACACATGCAATCTCAACAACAGGGGAAGCAAGTTGACGTCGCCGATACGCTCCTCATTGGGCGTCCCTGATCTCACTCTCGTATGCGGACATGGAAATTGAGTCCTTGAATGCCAGCGGAAGACTCGAGGTGAGCCGAAAGGCAAGCGCAAGTCGTCGCACCGCACCTCTGGATGCGCAGGAACATATATGCCTTGCTTCTGAGAGATACAGGTGAGCATCTCATTTTCTCGCGAAGGCAAGTCAGCCTGCTCATTCTCGAACCCCTCACATTTTCTTCTGTATCAATGGCACGCCTCAACATGACAGCAGCCTCCACTCCACGCGACGACCGACCGCAGCAATGTCTTCAACAGCTGTCTACACTGCTCGACTTCGACGGCCGCGAAGCACTCCTTCGATATCGATTTCTTTGCCAACAGCACGGCCTCGATAGCATCGAGCAGATCTTGAGCCCCGACATCAAGCGCCGCCTGCACAATGAGCTGATGGATCGTCTGGACGGAGAACGAAAGAGCGTCGTAGTGGGCATGCCCAAATCCGCGTGGCATTTGCAGCCATTGCATGGGCTATGCCTCTTTGGCACGGCATACATGGACAGTCGCAGCTTTCTGGAAGGATTGCGAACCTTGCGCAAGCAGGTGCCCAGACTGGATGATGCGCTGCAACTGATGGAGGAGCCTCGGAGAAAGCGCAGAGCGGGACACGCGGGCAGACAGCATGTCAGTGCCAGTGAAGAATGGACACCATACGACACTCGAGAGGCGCTGGAAAAGGCCAAGACACAGCAGGAAGCAGCGAAGCATTCAAATCTCCCTCAATCCTTGCCCTCACCCTACGCTTTGCCTACCACACCACAAACGGGTATGGAGGTTGAGGTAAACGGGAGACAGTCAAGAACTGCTCAAACTTGCGCCTCGCAAGGCGATACACCTGTCATACTGCAAAAGACTCAGGAGCAACATAAGCCAATGAAACAAGCCGAGACTGCTCAATTACATTCCCTACCAAGCGCAGTTTCGACCGCATCAACAACCACTTCACAACTCGCACCACGACGTAAATCACATCCCCATGGCCGTGAAGGCCAGGATGCAGTGTCACATGCTTTTTCCCCTTCGTCTTCGGAACTCTCGCCCGAGCGTGGACGTCAGTTTTTCGACACCATTCCGGACGACGACTCCTTACTGTCTAGCAACTTCGACATTCCAAATGATCCTAATGAAAGCGACCTTTTGGACTTCGCAGGACCACAGGTCTGCATTGATCCCACAGGCACCTTTCCTTCAGGTGTGGAGAAACATTCTCAAAGCGATGTAGGACGAGATTATCAGAGCTCTGCAGAAGACATCCCTTGGAGCGCTGCGGTAAAAGGCCGCCAGACTACTGCCATGGACGCCTCAGGCAGTCATGCCGGGACAGCCAATGCCGACCTCCGATTTGCCTGCTGCACAACATCAAATCTCCCCAGCAACGACAACTTCGTCACTGGCTTCAACGACACTTCACACGCCACACGTATCCTTCCACTGCGGCACTGTCAAAACTCCCTCGTCACTTGTTGCTACAGGCAAACTCGTGTAGCGCCTGCCTCGAAGTGGCCCCAGACTCTGTTATCACAC
This sequence comes from Microcyclosporella mali, assembly GCA_002785985.1. Lineage (NCBI taxonomy): Eukaryota > Fungi > Ascomycota > Dothideomycetes > Mycosphaerellales > Mycosphaerellaceae > Microcyclosporella > Microcyclosporella mali. The sequence goes on along the minus strand of NHNU01000025.1, from coordinate 84,397 downwards.
CCTCGCAGGGCTTCTGACGACGACGATACTATGCCCAAGCGCGCTCGAAATCACGACAGTGAATCGAATTGCGAGTGCTCATACAAGCGCATGTGTGCGTCGCGGAAGGATCAATGGATGAAGTACGTATCTAAAACACACAACCTCCAGTCTGTTCACGATGCCATGAGACTATTCGACTGCAATGCAGTCTTGGTTCCACAAAAGCAGCCGGACACTGCAAGAGACGGGCAGGAACAATCTGCCGAGGGGCAGGAGCAGCTACGTCAGCCAATGGCTGTCATCGCGCAACTTTGGTGCGGCCGCACAAGCGTGCTGCTGCCAACGTGTATCGAGGCTGGACAGGAATACTGGGGCCTGGCATTGTTCAGCGAGGATCCTCCCCGCCTCAAACTCTACTCCACCAGCAACTCCCCTGGCCCCCAAGCTGAACTGATTCGCGACATACTTCAGAGACGTCTCGGCCGACAACTTGATTTCGGCGAGCAAGTGACCAAGGAAGATCTGGGACCAGCCGAGCAAGGCGTCGAGTCGTTGCTCCTGGCCTTCAATGCTGCGCTTGTAGTGACTCAGGATCCAGCAACTCATAATCTGATGCCGGATCACGTCCAAAGCCTCCCCAGTCTCCTCGCCGTCGGACGTCTGCTGTCATGCTGCTCCAGGAATACTGCCAATCCCGCGCCTGGCGACACATTCACATCCAGCCAGCTTGCTTGGAATCCGGCCGAGACCGCGCAAGATGCTTTCGACACACTGTCAGCCGCGGGCCTGAGCAAGTTCGAACGCCTCGTGCATGTTTCCGCAATCTTCCAAGAGCAGATTGACCTCGTTCAAACTTCTTTTTCCCTCTACTACGACACAATCTCTGCCTACGTCAAAGCTATGGGCCGCTTCCGTCGTATGGTCCTCGATCGATGCACCACATTGCGTCAGCAGCTGGCTGACAATCCGCGGGATACTGCACAACACCGAGCCAGATTAGCCGAGCTTGAGGAGGACATCCGTGTCTACCAGCGGCGTCAGCACGTCGAGCTGGCGGAAAAGGCTGTGCAGGAGCGGGATCAACTTCTGAGATCCGATGGACTTGCATCGCGACTCAGCACGCTGGAGAGAGTGCTAGGCACTCTGAGTAATAACATTGCCGAGGCGGTGGAATTGCGGGATCAGGGTACCGCGAAGCTGGATCAGTGCAGTGCGAGCATAGCCAAGGTGGTGAGCGATGCGATGGTGTAATGCTAGGAACGATAACGATCATGATAGGACGATAATGGTGTCCGAGAGTGTGCACCGGTCGTGGGCTACGAGTGGATGTATGCATGGCAAGGATCATCTTTAAGGCTGAGATCTGCAATGCAGGATCAGATGATAACTATTGCTGGAGAATAAGACATGCTGCCAAAGGCTGTGGCTTGAGAAACGGGTTCGGAGGGCTTTATGGCATAGCTTTCTTGATGCGACACCGACAGAATTGGAGCTCCAGTTGAAACACGATGTATGTATATATCACGAATAGAACTGCGGTACGCTTCTGTGATGGGAGCAGAATGTGTCTCCGTATTGCGTGATGGAGAAAGGAAAATCATGCTATCAATCTGTGGAATCAGTCGTTGTTGTGATGCAGTCAGTAGTACATGTGAAAGGTAATGACCTGCTGTTCCTGACCTTAGGAGGTCGTTTCTTCGCAATTTTGCTACGGTAGCAGTTTCTGCTGAGACATTGTGCCTCTGCAGGTCGAGCGTAGCGGTCAATAGTGGCTGACGAGCTGTGGCTTGCAGTTTTCGACGTGCTGCCGTGACACGCTGAAAGACTCTGATTCGCTCAGCCCACTCCCTCACCAACTTCCTCGCCGATGCGTTGCGATACAAAATTTCAGCTCCAGCAAATGCGCATCTTCTCTGTCAAATCATTCAGACTGCCGAGTACAAGGCTCCGATCGCGAAAGCACCAGCCTTGATAGCATTCCCGGAAGAGCGAGAGAAAGATGTTGTTCGCACGCAAGTATCTCGAGCTGCGACTGGAACGATGGGGACAAGACGAGGCAAGAAGATAAAAGTCGGAGCGCCCAGCAGCTACAGGGCATGCTTGTAAGTCGGCAAAGTAGGTTACTCTTTTCGGAGAAAAAAAGTCGTGATGAGAAATGGACTTGACAATGCCGGAGGATGGACCAGAGGAGTCCTAGTCCTCACATCGTGATATGTGAAGAGGCGGCGCATTTGCGAGATACTGTCACAACGTACCGCTATTACAGACTCTTCATTCTGTGCTGCCGAATAGTAATCGTTGACTACTGGCAGCATCATTCGTGGACCTCTCGTGGGCAATTGATTCCTCTACAATCGAGGGTGGGGTCTACTTTGGGGTCCAAGGCATGGCGCCGAGAGGGAAAAAATCGGAGCAGAGAGCAGGGAGGGCCGAAAGAAGTGGGCGAGCAGAAGAGGAAGAGCAACATCAGTTCGTTGAGAGAAATGCGAAAGCGTAGGCTTGTCACATTGCCGTCGCCATCTATCATCTCTTCGAACACCTGCAAGACTTTGCCGACCCTCGACGTCTCCAAGAGACCCCGAAGGACTGGTAGCACTCGCTCGACATACCCATCTTCTCTATGCCGATCAGGGACCCGGTCTCAGTGTGAAGTGCTCGACAGCTTCTTCGCGGAGTCTAAGATCGGAGTTGCACGATGATGGGTGTCTCGTCGAGATCGTTCGACGCTATTGCTACAACATCTACAAAGCTGGAATCGCCAATACATTCTAGATGTATGCCTGGCTCTCGCAGCACAGCACAGCGTTGCACATCGCTTGCCGTGAGCTTCCTCTTGTGCTTGCTTCCTTACAGAGACACTCTCGGGACTTCGAGGTTCAGCGTAGTATCGCACTTTCATTTGTCTGCTTTCGTCGCATTGCAGGAGCCCCAAATATTGAATGTGACCACGAGGACCGGGTGGTTGCTCCTCAGCATTGTGGTTTGGCGTCACAAGGCACAGTTTCGCCACTGCTCTCCATTGTTCGCTCTCTCCTCTTCACTCGTGGCTACGGAGTGTCTGGCGGTGCACATCTTCCCGTGCTGCAGTCAGAATCACCGACGCCTCTCGATCCGGCCAACACGACGGACCTGATGAGAATGCGAAATTTGATCGAGCTCCAAGTGTCGATCGCCGCCCTGCAACGTTCGCCAGGAGGATGCAAAGCCTGCACGCCGTTTGGCTGATATTGTGTCCCATATCTCTTGGGACGCGGAACCTCCGTTGCATAAGCAGGCCTGCGAAGTCGAAGGCTTTGGGCACTTCCGCCGCAAGCTGCTCAGTCGAGAGTCTGAGAGAGGTCTATGCAACAGTTGGCATTTCACAAGGCCAGAGCGGCAACGCTGTCAAGGACAGATAGCTGTGCAACTGATCGCCGCCTGGACATCCTCAGCATTGGAGGATGATGTTCTCCCCGAGGACAACAAAATCCGCCTCTCAAGGATCTTGCTCTCTTCTGAAAGTGAGCGTCTGGTCTTTGCTCAGATGTCGCGAGGGCAGATATAGCAGGAACACTCAACTCAAAGGGCATACACAATCAATACTGACGACCAATTCGCGTAACTCAGCGCAATGACGTTCTGGCTGCTTCAGAACGCGTGCTTGTTGTCAGCCGCGAGTGTGAGATACAAGGATCCTGCTCCTGCCTCATGACCGCCCAACAATATCTCGGAAGTCCAGCTGACTTATTTTGGAGAATATCGTCATATCTTTGCCGCATTTCTGCCTGAGTGACTGACTGCATTATTGTACAGGCAGAATGTAGCATATTCGTCATGTGATGACGTTTGTGATGTGCGTGTATGTAGTAGAACATGAACGTGAGTCCGAGGGCAACGAGAGCATGGAAACAGTACTAGTAGAGCTGATCATAGGACATAGCATTTATTCAGTCAGTCATCCGGTCAGTCATTCAGTCATTCATTCGACGCGAGTATATCAGTCACATACTGTAGTCCACTCAGTCAAGAGCTACCGCTTCAGTCAGTCAGTCATTTCAAGTTACGTCAAATCACATGATTCACACTCATACTTTCCTCGTCCTCCCAGATCTCTCAACAACATGAACTTCTTGCAAGCATCCCGCTATACGCGCACGCGCGCTCCTCAATACATCGCCCATCCCTGCAATGAAGCAAAGCCTCTCAGATACATAAACTTTCACATCTGCCTCAGACACTCTTGGATGCACATGCACGACATCGCCGTGACCTCAATGAAGCCCTGTCGCATCAGATAACTCTCGACTGCGCCATATACCCACGCTCGCGACCAGTACCCACGCACTCCCCATCACCAGCCACTCCTCTCGTCACTATCACAGAAGCAGCTTGCGCTCGCGCCGCCGTCATCTTGCCGATCATACCCAAGGAGGTCACAGCCGAGGAAATCACAGCAGAATAAAGAAAGACACCACGAACATCAGAGCATTCGTTTGAGCGCCTTGAGGACGATGATGACGAGGACACTCGCCAAGAGATCACCACTGCGGGAGCGCTTGTGAAAGCATGGTGATAGTGGTAACGATGACGGATATTCTGCGGTAAAGGAGCTCAATGGTGGGAAGCCTGCTTGCTGCCATGCTGGATCACGTGGAGAATGACCTCGGAACCATGGCAGGCTTGACAGCTATCGTGCGATCCTCGATTACTGGACATGCGCAACCGGGTCTGACGTACAGAGTGATGGACCATCGTGCTAGCTTCGACGTGGCGCTGTCCACTTTGCGTGGCCTGTTCAGTACTAGAGAGCTCAAAAGTCGCAGTGAACTCTGGATCACTCCAAACTGCTCCAGGGCACTGTCGATCGCGAGCATCAAGACCGCCGCTGAGATTGCCATTCGCGGAAAATCACCACTTGACATTATCAGGATCATGTCGCAGCTCCTCAGATCATGAGCAGCAAGGAAATTTGCCACGCTCGAGCATTTGAAGTTTTTAGCCGCGCTTGTTCGCCCTGCTGCCGCGCTCATGAACGCGCCACTCGGAGATTGCTGCAGCGCCAATCGATGTTCTGGAGATGACTTGACTCGAATTTCAGCGACTATGGGAACTTTTGGAATCTGCAGCAGAAGCCAAGGCTGTGCCTCAGCCATGTAAGGCGCGATCGCCAGACTGAAGTATCTCGCAAGATCACATAGGAGCCTCTCCATGCCTGATCAAGAAGCCACATGCTGCACCGCGACTCACGAGGCTCCATAGCCGCCTTTTACAATGCGCAGCTTTCCAGCAAACATATAACTTACCACTGGCTGCATCTCTCGCTCCAGCATGTGACAGGGGTCCGAGCGTCCGTTCCTACCTCTTCATACGTAACTCCTACCACGAACATACCCACCGCCCTCAAGGTTCCCGAACAACCACTTACTTAACATCGACTAGCGACAAAGCAATCACTACATATAGCACCCGTCGTCTTCTCGACACGATCGCGTCCACTCGAGGTTCCTTACGATTCGAGGCTGCATCTGTTGCTTACTACTGCACGCACCTTCCTACCACTATTGCGATGCCTACAAAGCAGGCGCAGAGGATCAAGAGGAAGGCGGCGGCCATTACTACCAATGCCGCAATCAGTCAGAAGCACAGTCAGGAATCCATGCAAACCTTGCTACATAGCGCGCTGCGGCTCAGCAGTATGTCCTCCATCCGAGGCTTCTTTCCCACAGACGCCTACGATGGTCGTATTCTGGGATCTGCCAACCAACGGTCTTCTCGCTAGTACACAGATGCAAGACTGCCGATAGGTAATGCGGGCGACGCACATACTGCAAAGAAGCCCCGCTGCAAGGTACAGATTCTGCGTCGAGCGCGTCCGTTCGAGGTTCACTTCAAACCACACCTTCCTGGCATCATGTCAACCAAGGACTCGTATTTTTGGTCTCCTTGATAGAGTACCTCCAAGGCTGAATGTGACGCGATCTGATGTGCCGAAAGCCGCCCCCCCCCCGGCGAGTACAAGATCACTTCGCTCCAAGTCCTGCTACATCTGCAGAGTCAAAATGAAAGCCCACAGGACAGATGGACCGTTTAGATAATGGCCAGCCTCCTCACCGATCATGGCCACACTCGCAAACCAGGCGGAAGCACATCATGGTGAATGCCGACGCCTGTCGGGTGCAGAAGTCTCGATCTGACTCGACAACGAGCCATCTCCAGATTACGAAGATGACGAGTCAGACATGCAGCATGGCCACAGGAGCACCACCCGGTACTTCGAGGGACAAACATTCGAGTGCATCGACAGCATCGAGGGCCAAGCCTTCGAGATTCATGTGGAGCTGAACCAGGGAATGACCTGCTTGCGTACGCGTACGCACGTGCAGCCACGGAGATGACGAGTCAGACATGCAGCACGACCACGGAAGTACCACCCGATATATCGAGGTCATCGAGGGACAAAACCTCAGACACTCACGTGAAGCTGAACCCGGAAATGACCTGCTCGCATACGCACGTCCACGTGCAGTTGTTTGTAGACGACGGATTCGTCTACGACTCTGGCCCTTAGGCCGCGAAAGTACAGCAAAATGGTACAGCAAAATGGTCAGAGGACCATTGGCAAGGGGTTCAAAGGCGATGAATACTGCTTTCCCACGTTTGAGATGGTGAGTAGACTCAAGTTTCAGGCTGTGGGAGTGAGACCGATAAGTCTTGTTATTAGCGAGCGACGCACGGGAGGATCGCGCGAGAAGATATGACGCTCTAGGTTCGATCATGCTCAAGCTGTCTCTCCAGAGCAGCACGGAAAAGAGAGGGGCAGATCAGTCAAGTAGACGGAGATGATCATAACAGGCGATATACTGCACGTACGCTAAAGCCACATCAAATCTGGAGAAAGAATGCCCAAAGAAGACCGGCTCAGGAATGCGAGAACTCCAGCCACATCTAACAGCACCTCCGCACAGTCACATCCTGCTTCTCTCCTCCACTCTGTCTTGTTCGTCTGTGCCTGCCGTCATTCTCGAGAAACTCATATCACTGCGGCAGCTGCACGACAATGTGGAGAGGATCAGATTGAGGATCTTGTCTCTACTCAGTGCCGGGGACATTACATCGCATCTCACATTCACGCCATTGGAGTTATGCCCATGAACGTAGACCAAGGAACGTACTTGGCCACCGACTGTATCCTGGACAGATCAAGAGGAAGATCGAGGGTGGATGTGCTGCCCTTCTCGTGATGTTGTAGGTCACGATATCAGGAACTAGCAGCGCCGCATCCACGAGCCCTGAAAGCTCTTCAAGAGGAGGACGGGATGATCAAAAGGCTCCGCCTAGGGTTTGTCTGCATGTACAACAATTCGTACACGTTCTACGTGATGGCTCTGTTGCGGCCTCGGTATTTCCTTAACTACTCTGCTGGGATGGCGAAGCAACTACAATTCTGAGGGTGTCCAGCTGGCGCCAACATCGATTTCCGGCACACAAATCTTCGAAGCACCGAGCGACTTCTGTATTACACCTGAGACCATCCGCCTATCATGACGAATCGTGTACGGCCTTGTTGGCCATGACACATAGGCGCGCTGGCTGAAAGATGGAGAACCGGCTTTGCTTTCTCGCTTGAGACTTTGATCTTCTGAGCGCAGTTGGCATAGAGGGAAGGGGAGCACGCAGACTCGTCGTTACAAGTGCTACAGGCATACATGTACTTTACCACCCACGCCCGTCAAGTACCATAAACACGCAAGATGGCACGGACAAAGCGCAAGAGACTCAAAGTGGTCCGACAGGTCGCATATGCGCGAGCCAAATGTGAAGAGGCTCCCGAGAAGTACTCACAGTGGAACACCAACAACCGCAACATCAGGAGCAAGCACAAGCGGCTCACGAGAAGTACTCACAGTGTGAGGAATGCCAGCAACACCTTCCGAGAAGCGCGGAATATGCCACGATCAGGGCTACTGCGCGCAACTTTATAACGGGATATACGGTGTGAGACTCCGTTTGTGCACGCAGCGTCGAGCGGCATGCTGATGCTCATGCTGATTCTGATGCTGATGCTGTTGTGCAAAGCGACGAAGACTGCAGGCATATACCTGCCGCTCACTCGGCTGTTTACAATGGTCTCTATGCGGGTGAGGCTTGCAGACGCTCAGTTGCTCGGTCCAACACTCGTATGCGCGATGGTGTTATCCTTTACAAGTTCTACTACAGACTTCACAAACAGTCTCGGCGCAAGGAGAGTTCTCATTGCCAAGAGTATCAGTTTCCACATCCCGATACGTCAGAACGCTGGACATGCCACTCAAAAGGCTACTGTCCGACTTGCTACGACCGCGTTTGCGGAACTTGCGAGGCATGCGGGAACGCTGCAGCTCGTAGAGGCTTACGCAAGACTCGCAACGGCAGTACTGCGCGCGAGCATTGTAAACGCAAGAAGACATGTATTAGGTGGCGCTTTTGTCTGTGCTCTTCATTACGGTAGTCGTATCTAGATCACTGGCAAGGGAACCCGATCGAAGAACTATACATTGTATTGGCATCGAAAACGTTAAGTTCATATCGCTGCCAGAAATGTCAAGTTCAGGTTTCGATATCATACCTGCTCCGCATGTGACATGCTCGCCGAGCTTGATTACTCACTCTCTTTGGGAGTGAATAGCATCCTTCTGTCTGTGTTAGCAGCCGTTCACCGTCGTTCCACCAAGACTAGTGAGTTCCCGAACCTTGACCAGATTTCCGTCCGCGGACATCTGCAGATCAGTATGGACGAAGCGGGTACGTAATTCGGCGCAGTCAAGGATCATCTCTGTAGAAGATCGAAGGTTGGTACAAAAAAGTGCGAAGAGAGATGGGATCAAAGCAACACCAAACAAACCAGTGATTAGAAGAAGGAAGTCAAGATCAGGTAAGTAGTCGCGCTGGCTGACGGACCTCCGGATGATCAGCAAGTATAAATATCCTCAGAGAACTCGTCACTTAGCTCGATATGGCCGACGGTATGTCTGGGTGTGACCTTGATCAAAGCTTGGGCTCTCTCACGACAATATTAGAACGCATCACATCTCTGCCAAGCAACGTAAACGTCGAACAATTTGGCCGCAGTTGTTGCCTTAGCTGGGTCGTCGATACCTATGGCATGCCACAATGTTGGCAAGTCTGATAGGAGCTCATCTAGAATACGGGCTATTTGCGGCGATTTGAGGGTCCTAGTCCATATCGTCGCTGTTTGAAGGTGGCACAGCCGCTGCGCTATTGCTTGTTGGCAGTAATGGTGAGCCTGCGCCTGGCGTAAGCTGGTTGCGGTGTCTCCCATCTTCACAGCCAACGTCTGATCCTGATACCGAGAACTTCGACTGATCATGGCCGCTGGCTCTGGTATTGGCGGAGTGTATGTCGCGGAAGCCAGTGGCTTATATGCCTCGAGTGATAGCACAACACTACCCACCACTTCGACTCGGAGCCTTGCAGTTATGCCTTGTTGATGGAATGACCGGCGTGGGCCACGTAACACCCCTGATGCAAGCTTCTACCCAAGAGCTCATCTTTTGCAAGACATCGGCTTCTCGAGCAGAATCTGCTTCCCTGCATGCACCTCCTGCAAATCCATGGGGCCATAGATGATAGGAAAAGCATTCTGGACACATGTCATGTGGACCAATCTCGGACAAAGAGATACAACTGCAAATTCCCATCTACTTATTGCTGCGGTGAAGGGGTTTGAGCAGAAGACTTTTCGTTAGTGTGCGGTCCTGCCAACAACATCGCTGCAGCACGACGGAGCAACAAAAGATCCTCCTCTCTTCTTCAACCTTCTTTGCACGTCTATGCCGTACTCAATCCAAATCAAAATCAAATCCCGCGAGTTTTGAAGACACGAATATACCCTTTCCCTACAAGAATCTGCCTACCACCAATAGCAGAACCAGAAACAGACGAAGAAGAAGGAGCCACCAAATCCCAGAGGTCAAATCCAGCCACGATACTCTGCCGCCTTGGTTTGCGGTCCTCTTGTACCTGGGATATCTATCCGAGTCTCACTTTCTCTTTGGCTCAGTCTAGCAAGTAGGGACATAAGATCAGACGTTAGAAGATTACCTCAGGCGGGAAGGAAGGAAGGTAAGAAGGAGCCGGGGGAGGAGTCGAGCAAAATGGACGAGATGTCGGCCGGAGAGCTTAAGCGGCTTTGTACTTACGCCGACGAGACAGCCTTTGTACTGCAATCATGGCGCTGTCTTCGCTCCAGTCGTCGGCCAGGTATCATTATCGGCGAGTTGAAAAGCAATAGAGCAATCTGCGCTCGACATAGCGAACGTCACAGCCCAGGTACCTCATCAATGCAGCATCGCAGCCCAGTATGCGCCATCGTGACAGGCAAGTTAAGTTGCGTAACTGAGAGTGAGTACGAACTTCCCGGCACTGTAGTCGGCAGAATCACAATGTCAAGGCGTGTGCTCCACCTTCAGTAGCACAGACATCGAACTCTAATTGGCCAATGTACATGAACTGGGGTGGTCACGCTCGAACCACGTGGCGGCAACATATCGTCAGAGCCGATGAGTCTATGCAGAACCACACCAGTTTGATTTGTCGATTATTAAACATTCTGAATCTCCTGTATTGATAGTATCTCTGCCAAAATCAGCACCAAAGAGCTCTGCGGCGGTGCTCCGTCATCTTATATCTTCAACTCAGTCTTCGCCAACAGCCTGGCATTTATTGGTCCTACCCAAGATCTGTTTGCTCTCGTTATTGTTGCAGCCATCTAATGGTCTGCTACTCCGAAACCTTCATTGTTTCTACTCAAACTCGCTGTGCATCATCACGTCAAGCCGCAAGTTGAGAAAGGATTCGTGGAGCTTGCATACGAGGACACATCAAGATTTGCCACGTCTGTGGCTCGGATATATACTTGGAAGATACGCCTGGATGCAAGGATCCAGGGTTGTCAAAGACATTGAAGCTATACAGAGCGACGGCACTTTGATGTCCAATGTTTGTCAGGTAATTTCCAACAAGGTGTTCTTGCTTTGTCCACATGGGACTATAGATCAGTCACAACAGCAGCAAGGTCAATCTGTGGCTTAGCACAGGTCGAGCTCGGGCGCCAGGAAACCACAAATCAGCTTAAGCGAGAGCACGAAGCGAAGCATACTGTTGGAGAAGAGGTGTCACGCGAGCTAGCAAGCTGTGAGCTCGAGTGATCCTTGACACGATCTCACGACCACATTTGATGGTGTTAATCTACTCACAGGTTCTTCACCGAAGATGAAGTAATCGGCCACGACCTGATGTAAGGCGAACAGATCCTGGGAAGACCATGTTTCCGGCAGCAGCGTAGAAGCTGGCATGGGTTGAGTGCAGCAGACCAGGACTCAACCACGGGCGGCCAGTAAGTGACGGAGCGAGAGGTAAGTCGAAATCCTGGATATTTGTGTCCTCGATGCAAGCTCGTCTGACAGTATAGATACTTGTGGTCACGAGCCACGATTTGATACCCAGTTGCCAACCGTCGTAGGCTTGCGCTACTCCAGCTTAGCTCGAGAACAATTGTATATAATGGTCCATGGCTCGAAGGGTGGGCTTGGAATCTCCAGGGACGCTACCGAGGGGCGCGAATACTCCGGGCATCATGTCTGCGGCGTCTCTTCCATCCTTCTGATATCATGCCCTTGAGTTATCCTTTTCACTCTCGTGTCCTCAATTGATATGCCGCACATTCTGTGTTTTGCTTTGACGTCTTTCCCTCGGTCGACTTCACCTTCCTCTTCTTGCAGATGCTAGAGTCATTGTACCGATGGGCTATCGCAGACGTTGTCTCTCTTTCATCTACGATATCTACGATGGGATGGGAAATTGGCCAAGATCATGTCCGTAAGAGGTAGTGTTCCCGCGCTGTCGGTTGAGCCGGCAATCTTGATAGTATCCTGTGACGAGATGCGTGCGGCATGATTGAGAAGCAGGTTGCAATATCGAACTGTTCCAGCCTTCAGCAAGTATATGCGAGAGCTATGCACGCTGCTTTATAGGATTTCCGCATGCTACGTGCCCGTCGGTGTGCTTTGTGTAGCTCTTCCGGCTCACCCTTTCACCACCTCTACCATCCATTGTGCCTCTTCTCATTATGAAGCTCTTAACCCATGAAGGGACTCCATCATATCATGCCCTTGCAATCGTCGTTCCTCTCATCGTCTCCTTGCTCACTCTGAGCAGATTTTGGCCTCGTCATCCTCTTGATGGCGTTATGCTGTGACTCAGTATGCACAGGTCTGCTTAGGCCGTAGACTCGCGAGTAGGACGGAGTGATCGTCGTTGTCCAATGTGTCCGTGGGATGTTGGTGGTAGCTATTTCTATGCCGGCGCCCAGCAAGCCTGGAGCGGTGGAGACTTCGTCATACATGAGCCGCAACAGTCTGCTGATCCTGACACCAATAGATCCTACATGTGCGTAAGCATCTCCCTCTTTTAAGACTTGTCCTCCCACCGAGATATTCATTCCTTAGGCATTGTCCCTCCGCCCATCCCGCTTCTTGTGCGCCTAGACAAGAAAGAAGTGCGCATCCTTCTGGCGCGGGCAGTCGTAGGATTGATGGCCACCTCAGGACGTGAAAGCCTGCAGAGTCTCTCGGCCGCGGCAGACCCTAAGTTTGAATAAGGGTTTGCTATCGTGGGGTTCGCCGGAGGTCGTCGAGCTGGAACAGTGGAATTGGATGGGCTATGAAGAGCTGGCTTGGAAAACTCAAGTGTGGGTAGATAATCAAGGGAACACCTTGATTGCAATGGCGCCGAATCTCGGCGTGCATGTGTCTTGCGTAAGCTGTCGACACTGCGGAGAATGTGAGCTGGGGAGGTTCGTGTACGTTGCATGTGAATGAGCACTCCCTCGTCACACCTTGATACGTAGTTAGAAATGGCCCATCAAAATCAAATAAGGTTCCACTAGCCTCGCGTGGCATCTGGGGAACCCGGGGAAACGGGGATTCGCTCGTGCTTGCTCTCGTCCTGGCCCTCGCGAACTCTACGACATCAAAGTCATCAACAAGCCACAACCGCGCTCTCGAGACCAAAAATTGTCGTGCCGCTGCTGTCGATGTAGCTGCACCACTATCACCTCCTCGAATTCCACCTCGTCGGCGTTACCCTCTGCTGTCCTCCCTTGTCGTGCTTGGCTTCATTTCCGATGCCTCGTCCTCTGCTCGCACCGTCTCTCCTTTGCCCGCCCTCGGGTGTGAAGAGAAATTAAACAGGGCGATACTGCCCCTACTACTGCCGCTGTTGATACTGCTCCAACAGATAGGAGGGACACTCGAGTGATTGGCTCGCCTCTCGACAGCTCTATCGTATCCGAAGTGCAAATCCACCAAGCCACTGTTTCGCATCCCAATCGCAGTCCGCCGAATGACTCTATGGAACAAAAGTGATGCAATAGCGGTTCAAATATGCTGCAGCTGCTCGATGAGGTTGCGGATCAGAAAGTATCCTCGGGATGTATCCAGTGACAAGAAGAGGCGTGGACACCTTAGTTCTGGAAGCGCAGGGTGGAATAAAACATCGAGACAGAAACAGAATGTAGAACTCCGTATAAGGTCGAAGCGCTGTGTACGTGGGATGTCGCCAGCAATGGTCCAGTGGGGGAAAAGCAGGGCGATAGAGGGGAGATATGATAACACAGGGGATGTGGCGATGGAGCAGGAATGTGGCGATTGGGGGAAGCTGTAGCGACGTAGATGAGTTGTGACGATCGAAGTGTGAAATGGTCTTATCAGCCAAAACAGCGCAGTGTCATCGCCTCGAGAATGGGAGAGAATTTGAAAATTGAAGCAAGCTCATTGCCAAGCGCATACCTCATATACCATACATAGCAAATTAGATACCATTCCGAACTCGATGAATTATCAAACTCGCTGACACATAGTGCTTCCCTAATGCTGAGTACATGTCCTACCGACGATTCATTGTCTCCAGATGTATACCACGGCAGAGAGCAACCCAATCAGAAAGTGCTTAGCCATACATCCTACACTCAATGATCTCCGTTGTTGCAGGCCTTGGTACGCGCAGAAAGCCAGCATGTCAATCTGGAGTAGCTGCTCATCGTTTATCTCCAGTCTGCATATACGGCTCGCGTGATCATGCGACTCGGTATAGCACCAAAGTCATATCTTTCACGCCCGAAACCCGTTTCAGTCGACGATGACATACTCGCCAGTGAGGGCTTAGTTGCTGAATTCCATGTCAATGCGAAGTGGAAAACACCATGTTCAGACTAGGACTTACCAATGTGGACACTCACGTCGCGCAGCACCTATACTGTTCAACATGTTGGTCAAGCAGACAGCACAGATGGGGTGAGCGCACGAGAAGAGCGCGTACTGGGCGTCCTGATCATGCAGAAGTCGTGCTCAGTAGGCTCCACGTCTTGACTGCTATAATCGCGTCTAGAGCGATCTGCGGTCTCGTTGACAGTCGTGTGCTCGCCAGCAGTGCGATTGCCTCATCATCTGACGTTGCGCCATCAGAACAGGAAATGAGATCCCCAAAAACATGCATGAACCGAGCAAGTGTCTCAACAGAGGAATCTTGCTCTCGAAAAGGGATTTGTAGAATTCGCGTCACACTTCCAGAGCTCGGAGTGTTAAAGGACCCCGCCGTCGAAGCCAACAAGCTCGTGAGCACACGCTTCAGCTCCTCGAATGCTCGCTCTCCTGCGTGTATATTCTGAGCAACGTGCCCCGGAGCGCCGACGGATGGGACTGCCACCTCCCCTCCTCCGACATGTATCTCTGCGCCCGTGGCCAAAGAGCCTGCTGATGGTGTTTCCACCTCTTCTCCAGCGACGGGTGTCTCAGAGCCCGGAGCACTTGCACCTGTTTGACGAGTGTGTGCGAGCACCATGTTGTCGCTATAATCCTCCTCTGACCGTGTCGCGTATCTGCTCCGATTGGGTTTCGAATTGACCACGATAGTGTCTTTATTATCATATATCCGATTAGCCTCATCTGACCGTATGGTCGCGTATCTTTGCCGTAAGGGTCTCGTGTTCGCGACCACTATGTTGTCTCAATCGTCCTCAGAAGGACCTGTGTAGCGTCTGATCCCGGCGTCCATAACCTGAGCCCTTGTTGGCCGGGATGGTTTGTGTGGGCGTGAATACTTCTGAGCCTCTGGGAGCGGCTGCTGCATTGCTTTCGAGGATGGTTTGGTCACCCGACTGGAGCGACGGAGAGGCATCGAGAATGTCTACTTCGAGGGCACTTTGGCAAGCTTACGAGCTGTGTAAATTGCAGGCAATAAGGAAGATGACAGTCGATGTGATTGATGGAATGTTGTGAGGTAAACGAGAGCTGTGGGGACGATTGCTCGCGCAACTCCTTGGCTGTAGGGATCTCTGACACAGATGCGCACTACGCGCATGACGCGCGTAGTCGTGTTGAGACCGCGACAGTGTGCACTGTGGTGTATGATCAGAACTGCATGGTGGCTGTGGCGGTGACTGAGTGAGGAGCATCATTCTTCGGTCGGGGATGCTGCGGAGAAGCCATTACGTTGTGATGTCGCAGAAGTCGATGAGGCTGAACGAATTGTGAGCGTAACGGCTGTGATTGGGAACATGTTTGCGGATTTAACCGTGCATGTGTATGTGTGGTTGTCGTTGGCCGCGCAGGTAGGAGGCAAGGAGTGAGGTGTCACCTTAGATGTAGTCCGCCGATCATAAAGTTTGCTTAGCGGAAAAGATCTGCCGACCGCAGAGGCGAATTCTGCCATACACAGACGTTGCTCTACATGTATGCCTCCTCTTTCTCCTTCCATCCGATCTCCGCGGAAGATCCCCTTTGCAGACGCGTAAGGAGTGTCAGCGCCGTCTAGCAGCAACAAGCTTGTGAGGGGAAACGACGCAACGGACTCATCTGCCGACATGAGAGCAATGCACGCAGGCTTCCGAGCGGACGATGCGAGTGCCGGCAGTATTCGGTGACAATGACGTCCGGCGCGGCAAGACATCATTGCGTCTATGTTCTCGTACAGCGCGTCAACTATGTGGCCCTGTTTGTCTCGATTGACTCCGAGTTTACCAGACTCTCAAGATATGTCGGCTGCGCAGCTGCTTATGTTAGTCCTCGCTCCTCCGCATTCGGAAATTGCCAACTTTGCACGGAATGGGGAGCGGGACGAAGTGAGAGGCATTTTGACAGAGTTGATCGGATTGCTAAGTACGAATTCCGGAGCGCTCAGGTCCATTGGGTCATGATGATCACGCTATCTAGCTACGTCGAAGGGGCTGAGATAGGGCAATGTTCAAGCGACGTGGCTCAGACAACGGCTAATAAGTGGTTCCAGTCTAAGTTTCACGCCGTCAACGCATCGCTCATGGTACCTGCAGAAGCTTTCGCACTTGTTCTAATATTTGTCCTCTTTGAGTATATATTCGCTACGCTTACTGATCCTCCCGCTGTCATCTTTTCAGACCTCATGTCGCGAGTATGAGCATAGCAATTTTTTGCTGGTGTGGAAAGCGCAGGTGATGAGCACAGGGATCAAGTCACCTCGGCTGGAAGTCGCTGTCGTGCCTATACAACCCGTGTCCGTACCACCCGCAAAGATTCGCTCCACCCGCAGATGTCCGCTGCACCCGCAACACCAAAAAACAGTGACCGTAGCGACTTTCAGCGGAGGCGACGGCAACCCATTCTTGCAATGCTTGTGGATGTGCTGAAGTCTGGGTCAACTTGGTACGAGGATCCTTTTGCATAAGGATGTTATACTAGAACACATTGTCAATGTGTCCACGAGCGTGGAGAAGTTCATGCCCAGCAAAAAAGTCAGGGCTCTTGCCCGAGTCGTATTTACCCTGCTCCACGTGGGCCCCATGCGAATCTGCCCGGCCGAACCCGCGTATAGCGCCTTCCGAGACCGACTTCATCTCCTGCCTTCTTTCCCTCCGACGACACTTGCGACTGCGACACTACCTCACAACGCACATCGCCGTCGTCATGGTGTTTCTTGGCGACGACACGAAGTGTATACGCCCAGAACTTCCAAGTACACAAGCCAAGTGAAGAAATGTCACCGCCCTGAGAGATCTGCCTTGATAGACGGCGTTCCTTTGACTATATATCGCAGCTACATCCTCAACACTCCTGTTAACGGTGATGAGATATATCTGCCAGCAGCAGAGTCTGAGGAGGCTAGCGGCGTGGATCAGGGAGAGGGTCGCGCTGATCACTTTTCGGCATGCCGATGCGACTTCTTCGTCAAAGAGTGCCGGGCACACCTGCACCTGCAACCCGAAGCATCGTTCTCAACACCATGACGTAAGGCTGATCGAAATGTGGCAGCTTCAGAATGAATATCGGTGCTCTTACGGTGCGCCAGCGTGTATGGCGCACAAGGTCCATGTGCCATGAAGTGGTCACGTACGATGAAGAGCTCACACCTTCAGCGTGCATCGCCATACGGGCGGGACAACGTGGAAGTCGCTGGTTGCAAGTGCGGAAGAGCACCAACGTACGCTCCTGCTGTTGTAGAGTGGTGCCTTGCGGTTCCTACCGTCGAAGCGCGGTTGCCTTCGAGTTCCTACCTCTGACAGTCGTGCCGAAGTGCTCGCCCCTTCCCCTTCACCCAGGTCATGCGTTCACTTTTGCATCAAGTGCGCATGGTACGTGCGCCAGCGCCATCCTTTTCTTTCTCTTCTCGCTCGTCTTCTGTCTTCTTCTTTTCCTTTTCTCTCCACTGGCGCCAGTCAACCCTCCGGATGGACCACCCAGGACAGGACCACCGCGGAGAGAATCATTCTGGACTGGACTGGACCCCTTCTCCTTTGTCTCTCTGCCCCTTTCCCTCTACCCTCAGTGTCACACACAGCTCAGAGTCTGCCCGCCAAGTGGCTCGGTGTTGGTGAGTCGGCCCTTGGGTCGCTCACTGGCACTTCCGACATCATCAGTGTTGAGCTTGCGTCGGCTGGCAACCGGCGCAACGTGATCACTAGCGATGAAGGGGGGGTCCCATGTGTGTGACGGCTGACCTCAATGCTCATCACAGGTTCTAGGTCCACGACGAGGGCCCTCACGACCGACCGACCGAACGAACGAAGCGAACGAAGCGAACGACGACTGCGACACCGAATTCCGGCTTTCCTTCTCCTTTTCCTTTCTTTCCTTCTCCTTTCTTTCCTTCCTTTTCCTTCCTTTCCTACTCACTTTCCTTCCCCCAGCACTGAATGTCGGTCATGCACTACGCTCATCTCACAGCACAGGGTCGACTCAGCTCTCCAACGCCTGCTCCCTCCAGCCCGACGAGCTCTCGGCAAGAGACGCCCTCTCCCGACATCCTGTCGTCGCAACCAGAGAAGTCACACCAAGCCTGATGACAAGGTCGCTACAATTCTGACTCGTATCGCAGATGTTGGTCGTTGATGCTGACGTCAAGGTGAATTCACCGTCGCCGATGAGCATACAAAGAGAAGTCACCTCCTTTCATGATGAAATTGTTCCGATGCTGATTCGTGTCATAGTTGTTGGCTGTTGGTTGTTACTTTTATTTGTGGGCGTTTCCTCGTTGGCTCACCCACCCATGTCTGTGGCATCGCGTGTCGGGGACAGCGCTCTGAGACTTGTCTCAAGACGTTGCCAGCGGGGTTGGTCTGCTGAGGGATGACCGCCTTCGCGAGTACAAACTGGTTCAATCCAGAGGGTTTGCTGTTGACATCAGTACACATTGTGCAGGCTCGTTTCGAGTTCTATGACTTTGGTGCAGGTGTCAACAAGCATCCCCACCTCAGCATCAAAAGACTTTACATGCATGATCACCATCTGGTGGGCTTGTGAGTAGATCGCCACCATTGTCGTCCTTCATCCTTGATATCCCTTATCCTTGAACGTATCAGCCTCACTTCCCAACTGCTCGATCCCGTCACTGCCTTCAGCCCATCTCGTCGCTCTGTCGTCACTCCATATCTAGTATTTGATGCCTCCGCACTACCAAGCGGCTTATCTCATCATCATCACGGATCTCTCGAAATCAAGTCAATGAACTGCTAGACATACCGGACGCAAACAGCGCAAGAGTCACGAGTGTTTTGATAGCAGATGTCACACAACTGTCAGGAAGAGGCTCACTGCGCTCGGCAAGACCATTCTCCTCGGTGCACACTCTCTGCGCGGCCGTGATGCGGAATGGCGATTCTAATCGATCTCAAAGGGGGGAGGAAAAGGAGCAGCATAGCCGCTTCCAAGCTTCGAAGGAACC
Organism: Microcyclosporella mali; assembly: GCA_002785985.1. Classification (NCBI taxonomy): domain Eukaryota; kingdom Fungi; phylum Ascomycota; class Dothideomycetes; order Mycosphaerellales; family Mycosphaerellaceae; genus Microcyclosporella; species Microcyclosporella mali. The sequence goes on along the minus strand of NHNU01000025.1, from coordinate 65,188 downwards.
GTCAATGCGTAGTGGCGTCAGTAAGAAGAACAAGTAAGCTGGAGGAATAAGTAAGCAAGAACGGTTAGAATAAAAGCTGAAAGGTATGAATTCTTAGGAGACTAGACTGATGTGTTGTAAAATAAAGCCGAAAGACTCACAAGGCAATCGACTTCCAGCTCGATCACAGACTCTCTTAACAAACATGAGAAATTTTCTGTCAATATTGAACCCTTCCATCTTCCATCAGTCTCGGTAGGTTCCCCTATACCCGATTGCTGTTACCCAATTGCTGCTTGTACTAGCCGTTCTTCACGATGCGATCAATGCAAATGAACCGATCCCCTCGCTTGTACCACCAAGGCTCGGCGGTGTACGGAATGAAGTGATTGTTGTTGTATTCTTCCTCGGTGCACTCACGTTCGTACGCCGGGTAGCCCAGATACCGACCATCGACCACCTGTACGTTGTACTCTGTTATACAAAGTGTGTCAGCATCGATTGAGATCCTGCCAGGTACACATGAGGGAGGGTTCGAGGAAAGTTCCTTTTTCGCGTTCAAGGCAAACACTTACCTCGATGACCTGTCCTTGGTAATACTGTCGCAGATGAGGCGGCATTCGAGTTTGGTCCTGGGCTTAGAACGGGCGCCCTTGGACCAGCAGATGCGTGCGAGTCAGGGACTGGAGGCGGAAGCGTTCGTGGCTGATGATGGTAGAAAGCCGCTTCCGAGTCTGGGGCTGACGCGCTTGATGCAGCAGAGTCATGGGAGTAGGGTGCTAGAGTCGGAAGCGTTTGTTGAGTATGAGCGTGGGAAGTCCGGCCCATAGCTTGGACTGGTGCCACTGATCTGGAAGCTGCATCAGAGAGGGGAGCTCGGATCGGAGGCATTCGTTGATCAGTGTGTTGCTGTGTGTGACCTTCAGGACCTATGGCGGAAGGCTGGTAGGGACCGTTCTGTGGACTGTACTGGGGGTAAGCACCGCGCCATCGATAGCATCACTCGCGTTTGCAAGGATGATACGTCGGATAGGGCGGTTGTTGGGTAGAGTAGCCGTAATGTGTCTGTGGTACGTGGCTGGAAGCGTAACCTTGTGGACCATAAGCTGGATATGCTGATTGACCACGTGGAATGCCGCCAGTGTTGTCCTGTGCAGGAAAGTGTGAACCAGATGGAAGCATTGAAGTAGACGCCAACGAGTAGTTCGAGAACAGCTCGGTCGAGAGCCTGCCGGAGAGAACTACCGCGTCAAGATTCTGGAGGAGAACGAGGCCAGATGCTTGAAGGATGGCCTGAGGTCAAAGTTGGGCCCTTTGATATGCCAGGCGAAGTCAAACCTGATCAATTTGCTTTCGCTATTTAACATCATCATTATGTATGTCCACATAAGACGGACACTCACGTTCTATGATGCAGATGCAGCAATAGCGGCTGGAGGTTCGATGTTCTGCGGCTCGTTGGGGCGGGTATGTCGATCTCTCAGAGATGAATGTTTGGATGTCAGGCGCCGGACGGCACGATAAGGAAGAGGGGGCCGAGGGAAATATCGATAAGCGAAGACGGGTGTACTTATCGAAAAGCTGCCAAGGCTTGTCGCTGAGGCGAGTCTAGATGTATGGCACCGACGTTCATAGTGTTGAAATGGGACGCAACCTTTGCATGTGTAGTATAATCGGCGATACCTCTACCTCTATGATCCGGTACAGCTTGATGCAGGACCCGAACCTTACTCAACCTTGTCGGCAGGCTTGCCTAGACGCAGTGTATTGATTGCGTCAAGCGAGTAACAGGGAAGTGGCATGTACTGATCTGTACCGTCGCGGATGACAGACCCAGTGATGTATCGTGTCATGGATGTAGATCCTGGATGGTGGCGGGTGGAGCAGGTCTGGCGTCTCGCGTTTCCTCGATTCATCTCAGCCGGCTGTGGACATGGATATTTATTGACGTGCGAGTCGACACTACGCCCGAGACGCCGGCGACCATGGTTGGCCTAACATACATGTGATGTACTGCGAAGAGCATAGTTTGCGTGTAACATGCCGATCGCCTCTCGGTGAGGAGATAAGCGCCAGCGTCGGTTTCGATGCCCCCTTTACATCACCGCAGATAGGCGGCAGATTCACATTTTGAGGTGCGAGAATCACCAATTTCCTGGATAGGTCCGTGGAGGTGCGTGTACCGGCCGTGGCATATACAGCGTCGTGTTTGACCGTCGGCGTCGACGTCATTTTCGCCTCGCGTGCATATGCGGTGGTCGCAAATCCTTCCATCTCACGTTGCATGGCCGTCATCAGCTCAGACTCATCAGACTGCGTGAAACGAAAAGCAAGATAGCCAAGCCACAACGACTCTTGATGTACGCTTTGCCCCATCGCTCGTGTCGAGCTGTATGCCGTGAATCGTCAGCACCGACCACGTCGCTGCATGTGGTAACTCAATGAGAACTCCGGTACTTAACGGTGCCACAACAACTAATCGTGCATCTCGTCTACATGTTCGAGATCTCGGACCGAACGCTAAGCGCTGGTCACAGGCGCGAAGCTGCCACCTTTGCAAAACAGCTTGACTGCTTGGCTGGCACAGACGTCAACCATATCCAGCCCACACGTACATGGCAGCCATCGCGAACCACTTCCTCACATATGGCACCATCGAACCCTGGCTGCCCATCCTGCGGCAGTGGTCTGTATGAAGCGAGAAGGCGAGACTTGGACGACATTATGCGGTAGTACTGGAGTAGCAAGCTTAGACATCATTCGATCCTTTCTGCTGCATTTGCTTTGTCACACTACCGTCGTACAAGCCAGCCGCAGGAGCCTGTGAGCTAGACATTGATGCTCTCCGACCATCTATACTCACCTCTTGAGCTCAACATGCAGGACGAGCCCACGTTGAAGTGTCCACTCCACACCGCTCAACTTACTCGCTGTCTCCACGGAGTCTATGATTTGTCCGAGGCTTGCCTCGACGATTCTCGATGGCTTCCGCTGCTGCAGTATAACATTCCTGGAGGATATGCTCCGCAGCGTTTTTGATTTGCTTGATAAACGGAGTTCCGAGAGACTGCATACTCGACGGCGGAACTGTATGAGACAGCTCTCATGGGACCTGGCTTGTCCGTCAGCATTGCCATATCAAACCTGGTACTCTCGACGTGTGGTAAATATCGGCACCTCTTCTTGGACACCAGCTATCTGAGACAATTCTCGGACTGGACCGGAGCAGTAGCTGAATTGACGGCAATCTGTAGACTCTACAGTATGGCACAAGATGGAGCAAGCAAATGCTACCCAGGCTCTCTGAAATTGTCTGGAGGCGCTCTGTGTGAGGAGAAGCGCCGTGAAGCGATGCAGTAGATCCAATGATTGTATAGCCCCAAGCTCACGAGCCTGCGACTTTCTGCTTGGAGATGGAGACAACGAGGACGGAGAAGGCAGAGATGTGCGAGGTGGTGTCGAGGACATTAGAGCAAGACAAGTGAATCAGTGGTGACAAGGAATCATCGAGACTTATTCATTTTCCCTTTGCATCTTATGCTTACAGCAGTATTCCGCAAAGAAGAAATGGTCGTTGTTCTGGGAACACAGTATGTTGAAGAGGTCCCTCGGTGGCTTACGACGAGCCTGAGCGCGAGGGCACAGACCGTCATTTCGTTGGGCACGGGTGCAAGTGAGAAACTCGTATGAATGTGTTATGGCAGTCGACTTGCCGCACGGCCATACAAGTAGACGAGGCGGGATAGGCCTTGGATCAAAGGTTGACGATCAAGGGTTGTTGATCATGAGCGCACATATATAACGATATGCAGAAGACGGAAAAAACTCTGACATCGGCCCGCGTCACCCCCGTCCAAGCCAGGCTCTTCGCCCCAGCACTCCTCGTCTGCAATAGCTCACTGCCACAAGCACTAGAGCTATGCACCACCCCGCCAGAGAAAGTCATCCTGGCGCAATGCAGCTCCTGCTCAAGAGTCGGTCTCTTCTGCTTTCTTGGGAGGTTCCCAGCATTCAGATCAGGCACACGGAGACCGTGATTGCTTGTACCGCTTGTGCTTGTCATGTTGACATGCCCGAAACATATGTGCTGGAAGGATGTGTGTAAGTGCATGACCACCAACGCCCTGATTTTCAGCACAACGCACGTGGACCAACGACATGTCTTGCCGCCATTCACACCTTCTCCGCGTCGACGTATCGACGACCGTGAGTGTGAGCTTCACCTTGCCGAACATGGTCCTGAGCAGACTCAACTTGTGCTCGCCACGAGTCGGAGCAGCCTTCACGTTCAGGGAAAGACATCAGGCCGTGCTACCTAGCCTGAGCCTCTCGAGTCCGACAATGACCCTCTCATCCGTGGCAAATCATGCTGTCCATTGAAACGACCCGGCTTGATGATTAGAGAGTTTGGCTGCAGGACAGGGTGCCCGAGCTCGATGCCAGTATCCAAGAGGCAGAAGCAAAGGTCGAAATATCGATGCAAAGGCCAAAGAAGTCAGAGAAAACACCGAAGAAGTCGAAGCAATGGCCAGCCTCGACTACCTAACAATATCTGCCTCCAAATCTACAATCGAAAGTACCAGGCGAGGTCAAAGACCTGGGTGGTGACCTGATCGAAGTCTCCCCACTTACGGTCTCCTCAGAGAGCATGCCAGGCTTCAAGACAAATCCAAAGGATTGCGAAATATTCTCCAATGTCGAGCTGTACGTTGGCAGGGTTCTCCAGTACTGTTGAGACAACTGTTACTATATCTCTGGGACAGCTATCGGTGCAGACTCTCCAACGAGTATTTTGTCTTCTTCTGCAATGCACATCTCCTCTGCGCTTCCCAACCGCGTTGGCGTCGTCTTGCGTGCCTCTCGTCCCCATAGGATGGATGTCTACGTCGTCCAGAGAAGATCTCATGATTCGAATTGACGTTCCAGGACAGAACACACTGGCCCTCACAACTCAAGAGAAGGCGGCAGGCCGCCTTTTATCCGACAGTGACGGGCTTGAAGATGCCATTTGCCCCTCTTCCGTCTCGCGAGGATGATTGCGACCGACACGAAATCGCTTTCGTAGGGCGCGGCAGAAGTGAGTCTGCTGAGCATTGTCAGCTGCATTCTTGAAGTGTACGAGCCCAACAAGCCACTTGATGACAGCAAGAGCGACTGCAGCATTCGGCTGATAAGGAGCCTCAAGTCGACGACTTCTCCAATCAGCCTTCTACAAAAGAATCGCTCACGAGCCGGAAGAGGATTGGGGATCTGAGAGTGGGTAGGGTGAGTTCGACGCAGTCATACAAGAAGATCAGAGGGCTCCGAGGCGGCATAGACTGGGACTGGGCACAGGAAGATCAGATCTGGTGATATTGGTGACGAGCGCTACTCGTCGTTTCCTTGGACCAGGACCACTCTTCGCTAACCCTGACGTCTATGGGCACTCCTGCTGCACGATATGATGCTGTTGTGCACGTGCTGTGTCTTGACATACACGCACAACAGCACCGATGATGAGCAAACGGAGCACTTCATGACACTGTTCTGGATCGGACTGCGTGTCGGCTGCCTCATGGCTGGGGCGCACCTCCTCCCAAACGGAGCGTTTTACGCCAGCATCGCTGATCTTGCTCTGCACTTTGACAATTCCAGCAGCAGATGCCATTTGACGCCATGACCACGCTATGGCCTTCCCAGCTTGAGCGCGACTCGAATGTCGAGTTCCAGACTGTCGACTCGTGTCTGGAGGATACATGCCCAGCCTTACGCGCGAACGGTTGGAGAAGTCGCTATACAGTCAGCAGCCAACGGTTGCACTCACGCCAGAATGCTCTTCCCCAGGTCCATCCAGTCTTCCCTGCAGAAGTCCGCCCAAGCCAAAGTGGACGCCACGCCGGATGAGAGCGTCGGAAAGCTTGTCGACATGCTGGCCGCGCACGATGTCACTTCTATCATTGCTTTGAAGAGCAGAAGCGCATTCGAATTGTGGCGTGAGGGTTTTACGGTTACCTCCTGTCGCCAGCTGTTGGATGCTGCTGTCGTTGTCAGTTTGGGATCAACACCAACTGCGAGGGAATCATTCCTATTGTCACTGGAACGAACGAGAAATTGACCAAATGGGCATTTCGCCCAGGTATACTCCCACGCAACATGGCTGTGAAGAGGGATCAAATTTACAGCGGGACTGTTCACTGGACGCTGCTACCGGTGCCGCCCAGTGAAAACTGCTCTCTGCCCCAAGATCCTTCGGAGTCCAAACGGAGCAGCTTGCGTCTCAACCTGGAGCGTGTTCTCGTGCACATCTGTCAAGGAACCTATGCCCTGATCAGAGAGACTTGATGAATTATCGTGCCAAAACTTTGCTGCCTCCGCGGTTGCCTAAGGACTGGCACCTTCCCGCTGCGAGTGACAGAGACGAATGCTTTATTTATGTGCGTTAGCCTGCACTGAGGTTATCAGGTTGCACCATCGTCCACCGATTACAACACTTCTTTCTTCTATCAAGGCTTCCGCGGAAGTGGACACCAAGGAGCACATGGACATCTCTCAAGCCCCTGTCGTCATTCTGATGCGCTACCTGTGGCTCGCTCTAATACTTTGGAGCAAGCTCGTCTCTGGCATGCAGTATGCGCACTGGATCTCGTTTCGCATACATACGCTTCGTTGCGTTGCTGCCTGTCGGCGGCAGTCATCAAGCTGCTGGCCAGCTTCACTGAGAGCAAAGCTGGGATGTGCATTGTTCCACTCCCAAACATCCACTTCCTGAATGCTTCCGCACCGTAGCTGAGACTCTTCTCTGCATTCTCCCTTCAACTTGACCCGACGGCCGGACATCTCTGCCCACCGGACAGTCGGTGGCCTTCCTTTCTATCTTCAAAGATCAAAAAGCCTCTTCTTTCGATTCATATCCGAGACATGCTTACCGCTCGCTGTGACCACTCTCGCAAGAACTGCGCACAGGCGACACCTCCTCCCCTTCACCCGTTTCGTCCTCTTCCTAGCATCTCAGACTCCAGTGGCGACGGTATGGGCAGAAACAGGCACCAGGGAAAGCACGTCTGGAGTGAGAAGAGCAAGACATCCCTCGTCCAAGCATCTTTGCTTACCATGCTGATAAATGCGTAGTCAAGCCACGCACCTTGACTTCGCTGCCTGGCAGACATCCCACCATTCGCTCGCACTCTCGAAATCCTGGCTCTGAGCAAACTGGTATCTGTGTAGCCAGGAAGGCCCCCGCAGGACTTGTGGATCTTCGCAACGGATATACGAGGCGTACTCGAAGGCTGCGTACTTTGCAGCAGCGTAGAACGAGGAAGTCTAGGCCAAGTGTGTGATTGAGTAGGTGGCCATGTGCAGTAGATATGCAGGCATCTGAAGGATGGCCCGACTTTCCAGATGAGCTCAGCACCAAGAGTCGTCTCTCCTCCCAGGCCAAAGCCACATAAGGGAATGCTACCCAGACGCTTCTGCGGCAGCAGTCTGACAACGGCTGCTCTCCAAACTTGAGCTTGCAGTTCCTCGCCAGGGCGAAGCTCGTCTGCTGGTCCAATCAGACATCCAGAATCCATGAACGCCGGCTCAGCTGCATCCAGAATGCAACCGTGCTGTTTCCGCAGGATCAGCAACGTCTTCACCAGCTTGCGGCCGTTCAAGCTAGGATTCTCCAGATCGAGATGCTTCTTGATGTCCTCGAGGCAATCCAGACGGAACTGCGACACGAATGTCGACGAGTGCTGAACGTATACGCCCGAAAGGATGCGACTGCCTTGAACATGGCGAAGCTCTTGAAAAGCGGCGAACCCGGCCTTACTTGACGCCGCAAAACGAGATGTCATACAGAGAACCGGGCATCTTCTCGATTGTCACACATCCAAGCACACCCGACAACGACCCAGTCCACTCATACAAGCGACCACAATCCATGAAACACGCACGTCAATTCTTCGTGAACCGCAGCCCCTCAAAGCAACAACAAAGGCGGAAGAAATTTCTCCTATGGCAATCATCATTTTCCTCGTTGTCATCCCGCATCACCAAACGTCTGTGAGAACCGCTACATAGCTTCTCTGACAAGGCGCCACGACAACTGAACAGCTCTTCGAACAGGACAAGGACGAGGTCATCGGACTGCAAATGCGAAAAGAGCAATTCCGGAGCTCATTGTGCGATGTCCACACCCTGCTAGGCAGATATGGCGTGAGACTGAGTCAGTCTTAGAAGAATTTCGGAACGCCTGCGTACGCTTCTTCGCTCCTTGACATTCTGCTCTATATGTCGTCTGTTGTTGCGGAAGCACTTCAAGATGTGAGCCTTTCGCAGCTGCCGGACTGCCAACTAAAAATGACCTAACTTCTGCTCGGTGTTGCCGGACTTTGTCTGAATAAGGCGAAGTGCCAGAGGGGGTTATGAAAGTCAGTGCCCGGCAGAAGATCAGCGGGAACATGAGGGCCGCGCCCTTGACGCCGCTCAAATCCATCCCCGCCTCCCCCGATTCCCGCCACACCAACACCTTGCCCAACGGCGAGAACTACACTCTTACCTTCATCAACGCCCGCTACCACGCCAGAATCCGCGTCCTGGGCTTCTCCCCCAAGAGTCTCGAGGACTTTGCTCTCCCACTCCAACCGTCCTCGTCACCAGCAGACGAAGACATGGAATGGGCTCTCACGAGCAGCTCCACGCTCAGCACGAGTGATTCTTCTGCCTCTTCCTCGAACAAGCCACAACTGTGGTCGGATTCCGGACTGTGCCCACCGTATTGATGCCTGAGGCATGAGGCGCCTTCTTCCATGCAACCACACACTAGTTCAGCTCCCTCTTCAAGACAATCGCTTTGTTTCTTCTTTGTACTTGTGAAACGCCCACGTCTCTCGGAACATGGCTGCAACAACAAACAACAAGCTCGACAAAGACACGTCAGCGCCGCTGGGGCGACAATTATCTCCCGCCCCTGATGGCAGCGAGTATCCCAATGACGCCTTGTTCGAGGCTGCTCAAGCGTACAGCTGTCGATAGAGTGCATACCAAGTCCGCCATTCCTCTGCCGAGATGCTGCTCACCCTGCACGACGACGACGACCTGAATGCTTATTCCTGCGAAGCCAGAGAGCAGTGGACGAAGGCTATGCAGGAGTTGGAGAAGGCTTTGAAGGTGCTGGGCCGCGAAAAAGATAAATGAATTTGTGTGCACAAGTGCAAACAGCCGTGGACAATGGACAAGCACCAGAGAAGTAGATGGTATGAGATCCTGATCTCGTGGCAAGTGCATTGTCAGAAATACACTGACCACAAGCAACCCGCATATGCAGTGCGGGACCAAAGATCCAGGTACAAAGCAGCCTCTTCTCTACTATATCAATGCGCACGAGACAATGGCAAACAACGGCACTCCACCCGGTGACAGGTCCGAGAATCAGCCACAGACTTCAGTGCATTTAAACATCAACACTACGGACAACAACAACAACGAGGTCTTCTCTAAGATCAAGCGCACCACACAACTGAAGAAGCTTACATATGCCTTTTGTAAGAGGTAGGGCAAGTCGGTACAGAGTGTGCGCTCCCGGTGTGACGGTCAGCAGGCTACAGCTCTAGACACTCAAGATACGTCCGAGATGACAGATGAGCTTCCTGTTCGACGGTCAACGAGTTACAGCTTCGGACACTCCAAATACGTCCGAGATGGCAGATGGAGACCCCTTGAGGTTCGTTAGGAACAAATCGATGGCTCCTGAGGACCGTGATCTCAAGTGATCTCAAGTGATCTCAGGTGATCTCAGACGATCTCAGGTTGGTAACACCTGACACCACAATATGCACTTTACGAGTCACGTTCAGAAAGGGAAGGGCAGAGAAGTATGCCGGAAACCTTCTCCGGCTAGCACAAGTCAATGATGACTTATTGTGCTGGTGTCTATCAAAAAGCTTCATGGCGCTGCGTGTTGAGTTTCATAGCTCTTCTTTGACAAAAACTGGAATCGAGTATGCCCTTCTTCTGGCTTTACAGCGAGAGGAATGATAGGTCCTCACAGCGCTTTCATGTGGCCCGTCTATTGCGTGCGCGTTCATGCTCGTCTGTTGAGCCACGACCATCTTCAGCATCATGTCTATACCCGACTGTCGTGCGTGATGTCCACGAAGAAGGACTGTTAGGACACTAACCATAGGCCCATCACAGCGCACCAGCGGCTCACTAACAGCAGCGTCTATCGGGGTCTTCTGAGAATCTGCCGCTTCGCTCGGCGATCTGTATCAACCTGACCAACTCCCTGACGTGGGATAGATGCACTTGCTTGAAAGAGGAAGGTGTTTCTTGTCGATGGAAACTATGGTCCTTGCACGAGCCCGACGCTCTGTCGGACCCTTTGGCTTCTTATCGACACTCTCGCAGTCGGATTGACCAGAAGACTCGATCGCTTCTAGATTGTTGGCCGGGATGGAATGGGGATCTGCTGGGCCATTCTCGCCCACAGTATGTCTCGGCGGAGCCTTCTGGAGATGTCGGTGACACTTTCTCGGTTGCAGGGCAATCTAGACACGGCGAAGACGATGCTTGCGGCGAGAGTCTTGTTTCGCCTACGTACGCCCGGCATGTTGGTGGTCGCTGAGTTGCAACCTTGCGATGTCGATGCAGTGGTGGATTGGATTGGATTCGCAGTCAGCGACCTGGACCAGTACCAGTATCACCACCATCACCACCATCACCACCATCACCACCATCACCATCATCACCACCATCACCACCATCACCACCATCACCACCATCGCCACCACCACCTTCGCAGCCAGCAGAGACATCTCCGTCGATCGAGATCGGGCGTGGCGGAGTGGGACAAGCCGCCGGATTCGATCCTCCTTCCTCGCCTCCTCCCCCTCTCACCCTCGGCATAAATCCGAACTTTTCCTCTTCCTTCGTCCGCTCCTCCGTCACGCTTCCCTCCTTGGGTCTACCTGATCAGATGGTCGCCCTTCTCTATGAGAACCCACAAACTCCTCATGTGGGCAATAATGACTATCCGGGTAAAAGACCCCAAAAACAGATGGCGCATTTGCCAGCAAAGCCACGACCGGCCAAAAGGGCCGCAACAACAACAAAAACAGCAACAAGATCGGCGACAGACGAACAAGCTGTCGCTCAATTGCGCGCTGCGATCGAGCATCTGGTAGCCCTGCGGTAGCGAAAGCTTGCTGATGTCCCAGATGATGAGGGGACGCATTCAGAGGTTGTAGATGCCGCATAGGCGCTGTTTGCTGCGACTAAGGCTCAGGAAGCCATTGACAGATTATGATCGTGATGTTGAAATTGTACGCTTGCATAGAATACTGCGACGAATTGGATTGCATTTTTCACACCTCTCTTGGGTAGACATGAAACTGAAGCGAGCTTTTTGGCCGTCCATTCCTTTCCGTCTGTCTACTCGTGGCATGCCACGAGCATATCTCTAGCAACACGAGCTCTCGAGACCATAGGCATCTATCAGTTTCAGACGGGCTGTGTCTCTTATGCGGATCGGCGACATTGATGTAACGGAGAAAAGGTTGTGATGCTGGTCGGTAGAAGACGTGGAGATAAGGTTGAGAGTCGACTGTCAGCGACAAGCCAAAGGAAGATCTGGTTCTCTTGTAGCAAAATCTCCGACTGCTTCTTTACTTCGATGATTCTACTGCCGCTTCATGGCTGGAACACCCGAGCTTTTATGCCTACTAGCTTGATGTCGCTGCGAGAGGGCTGACAATCAAGGAATGTGAGCAGAAGATACGCATACCGTGGCTGAGGTGGCTGCATCATGTGCAAAAAGTCAACGTGGCGAAGAAGACGGTAGATTGACCGAAACGACAAAGATGGATAGTGCTGACGTGGCACTGATGATGAGGGAATTCGTGATTGCAAGGAATGCAACCTTCGAAACATGTACAGAATTCAAGGTGCTCAAGCGCTAAGATCTGTATACAGATCGAGGCTAATGCACCCCAGATCTCTAGCTCGTCGACTCCGCACAGCGGTGGTGGTGTCGCCGCAGCCGTAGCAAGCTCTACTACCCTGACGGCAAACCTCGAGAATATCTGCATCATGAACATCGCCAGCAGATCCCTACTTCGCGCACTCGAGCTCTATCACGATCTATGACAGCACTACCATGACTCTCGAACGTCCACATCCTTCGCTATCGAGTCGCACGCGGATCATGCGGCGTCACGAGCGGTTCTCGTACGCAAATTCGACCTGATCTACAACAATCCAGGCATCACAGGGAAGGACTCACGACCGCAGATCAACGCTACGCGTGACTTGGAAAGCACATGGCACGAGGAGCTGCATGGGCTGCGCTGGCATGCGCAATTTGAAAAGAGCGGGTGCGACAGCCGGAGACCCCTGGGCGCTCTTCGGCGCCTTTCAGTTATGAGACATGTCACGTCGTCGCGTGCAGGTAGTCAACATCCGTCGCAAACAGGAGAAGAAGAGGAGGAGGACTCGGGAGCGCATCAAGATACCGGCACGGTCGCATAACCTTCGCGCAAGCTCTGAGCTTGCTGGCTGAGGCACAGGCTAGACGAAAGAATGGACAGGGCGTGCGAGGCACTAGCGTGCATGCGGAGTGAACGGCATGTGATTGCGAACTTGCTGGCAGATTGGCTATAGAACGTTTCGGGATGCGTGGCCCGTGAAAGCAGCAAGAAAGAGGCGTCATGTCATGGACATCGAACAACCTCTGCGAACCTAGACATTGGTCTCTGCCACTAACGAGAGTGCGAGTGCGGATGTGTGTAATGAGTACGCGCCAGTTAGGCCTACAAGAAATGGTGGATCCGTAATGGAGATGAGAGTACAGGTGCTGTGACCACTGGCAATAGGCCTAACGTGTGCGGGGATCAAGTCGCCTCCGCTGGAAGTCGCTACGATCACTGTTTTTTAGTGACGCGATTCGAGACGAGAGGGGCGGACATTTGCGAGTGGAGCGGGCACTGGCTGTACAGGCACGCTAGCGACTTCCAGCTGAGGCGACTTGATCCCTGCACACGTTGTAACAGAAACCGGCTCTGCAGGCGCTGAAACTCAGGAAGACCAAAGTGCAGGACATGCCAGAAGACGAGTCTCCAGATGATGATAATGCGCCGCAAGGAGATGTGTTGCCAGGCCATACAGAGGACACCGTGGGAGCGCCAGAGAAGACGACTCAGAGACAACGTGTGCAGCAGAGGACGCTCTGCTCTAGAGCATTCTCAGCCTGCTGACGTTGAGAGTCCAGTGGTTTCAAACGACGAGGTCACAGAGGGAATGGTTTATTGAAGAGAAGTATCGAGAGAGATTGTCAACGGCAACCCAGGGATGACGAGCATACTGGTATTTCGCTCAACAGCGATGGCGATGTGTACATGTATCCGGATTCTTCTGGACCTGATGTCGCAGGCAAGAGTGCGACCTTCCAAGCGATGTTTACAGGCTCTTGGCCATCAACGCCGAGATGAAGTTCATTCTGTAAACACCTAGATCGCGCGCGACATCAGCCACTCTGCGAAAGACATATCGACTGTCTGTCGTGCCATCTTTACGGTACTCGCGTCTATGGCGACGATAGAACAGACGACTTCGACTTGGTCACATCTTTGGCATCATTGTTCTCTGGGTCCTTGTGTCTTCTTTCCCAGCGTACACGGCTCGATCGATACTTGCTATAACAAACATGCAGCTACCACTACCGCTCGGAGTTACTACTAGCGCACCCGCATCATTGAGCGGTGGCCATGATCAAGGCGCAAAGCCACGAGCGAGGCATAGGACAAGGCGAATCGCAACAGGGAAGATATAGGCTTATTCGTGGCGCTGCTCCCAATCGCTGTGAACATCACCAACAACTTATCGTCCTCTTCCGTGGAAGACGCATGCCTAGCGAGCTGGCCTGACTGGCCTTATTGTTCTGGTGTGGTCCAATGGCCCATCGGGGATGACGCCCTGTCATCATGATGTCACCTACAACATGTGGAATGCTGAGTCAACTTCAGGGCAGGTACATCAACATGAACCGCAATCCCGCCTCTGCCTTCGACTGCACCCTTGCGAAGGCCTTCACCTTCACCTGCGCCCTCTGCGCCGATCACCTGTCATAAATCTCACCCACCTCCGTCATGACGAGGTCCAACAGCGACTCTGCCCAGCTGTAGAACAGCTGGCTGGACCAGCTACCACTGGCCCCCCAACGCACACGCGACTGCGCCTCCTCCTGCACGTTTGGCCGCAGTAGCGATAGCGACAACAATGATTCCATTTCCTCTCGCACGTTTGGTCGCAGCGTATACGACGACACTGGCAAGAACGACTCCGCCTCCTCGTGCACCTTTGGCCGCGGCAGCGACGACCGCGACAACGACACCGCCTCCTCTTCCACTTTCGGCCGCAGCGTAGAAGGCGACAACAATGAGCCAGCCTCCTCGTGCACCTTTGGCCGCGGCAGCGACGACGGCGACAACGACACCGCCTCCTCTTATACTTTCGGCCGCAGCATAGACGGCGATAACAATGACCGCGCCTCTTCGTGCACCTTTGGCCGCAGCGGCGACGATGGCGACAACGACGCCGCATCCTCGTGCACCTTCGGCCGCCGCGATTCGGGGAGTCGTGCTAAGGAGGTTCTCGCACAATCAAGGCGCAACGACGTTGAAGAAGAGCGTGTGGCACTGGAGATATTCGGATTAATGGGCTGTAAGAACTACAAGAGCTCGAACACAGATCATACGTGCCCTTCCTGTCGAGCTCCGTGATGCAATATGCATCATAGCGGCACGTGGTCCGAACTCCTCCCAAGCCTGTACATTGCGTAAATTGGTACGTCAATACGCCCTACTTCGTGCTTCCCTACTCCTGGGAAGTCGCTAACACGCCGGAGCAGTCGCGGCGTGCTGATCGGTCACGGCGAAGCCAGAAGCACTGAGCACAGTGGCACAGCGTGCATGATGTGGCGTGTTCTCGCGGTAATATTGGCAGATAGGGACACGTGTCTGAGACGCGGAGATGTGGAAATGGAAGGCACATCACCTCTGCAGATTACTTCTATGAACAGCTTCAAAAGGTCCGACCTCACATATTATTTGTCAGTGAAAGTTGATTGCGTGCATCGTCGCGATACATTTTCACGATCGTGGACTCGGTATTGAACGCCAGGAATCACCGGTTTCTGTGTTGGGCAACTCCTGATCAACCCAAGATCGTCACAGAGAACCAATGCGACCATACACTCCGTCAGCCTGTTCTACGATCGAAATGAGCCGAGTGTGTCTATGGTTGGCACGGCCCTCACGGTACCCGTTACCTACATGTATATATAATACGGGAACAGCCACGGATACAAAAGAATACCGGCCGTCTGTTCGGAAATTCGCAAAGGTTCACTTTGGCTGCATTAACAAAACTATGGAAAGCAGGATTTGACTTGTCTAGGAAAGATGGCACAACCTCCACTATTGTACAAGTGATCAGTACGCTCACCACAGTACCACCAGGTAGTGACCAGAATCGATGGGTGAAATCAGGTCATCATCCTCAGTGTTCAACGATGCGAGCGACGATGCGGAGCACGAGTTGCGAGATCTTCCAGGCAAGGGCACAGAGGAAGAAGTGGGACATTGGAAGAAGTGCAATCTTGACTAAGATGTGTATCTCCCAGCTCGATCGCAATGAGTCTCTGGGGTGAGGAGCTTCTTACATGTATTTTCGACATTGGAGTATTTTGGGTTGAGGTCTCTGGACACGGACCCGCAGACGACAATTCTCTGGAACATGCCTGAGGCAGGAATCTGTGGGAACTCACCTTTGACTTCACGTTCTTGAACTTTGGAGACCTGATCCTGAAAACATGACCCAAATCTGGACCTGACCCAAATATAACGGCGAAGTATGCGTAGCCTTCCTTTCCCGACTACAGTTATGCTCGACTAGCTACCCATGCTCGCGTTCTACCTGGACTATCGCCGAGAGCAGCCAAGTGTACCACTATATCCGTCAGCAGATGCGGCTAACCTCTATCTCGCAGCTTGCGCTCTGATGGTCTTTGGCGTCGATGCAGTCGTTTACGTGCTGGCATCTGCGGCTCTTTGCAACACCTCTACGGATCGGGTAGCCACCTCGTGAGCCACGCGGCCTCTGCACACTGTCTGTTGCTTCGTCTCGATGGCTCGAGCTGGGCTGTTTCCGTGCCATCCACGGTGGTTCGTGCTGGGATCGTGATACGAGAACACATTTTTTCTTCGCCGAGAACGAAAGTGCAAATCAAGCAGCGCCGCTTCCACTTGAAATTGTTACCAAAGGCATAGCAGTACTTCTGGTGTTCGTGCACTGGGAAGGTTCGAGCAGCTTTCTGTTGTCGAATATGCTCGTGATGGACAGTGTCCGTGATCTCGGCGTCTGTCATTTTCCGTGGTGCAAGCACTTCGAGCTCAGAGATCGATGAACTGCGGGAGGTTGTGTCCGTGCTCTCGGTGTATGTCCTTTCCCTTGCTGCAAGCTCCCTGAGCTTAGAGATTGATAATTCGCGGGAGTCGTCGTATTGTCGTTCAGCCGAGATGCTGACTCGTTCGTCACGTAGAGCCGCCCAGAAACTGGTAATACGCTCCGACTGCCATCGGCATACTGTAGCGTCAAGGGTCTGGTTCTTGAGATCCACTAAGAACGTCTCTGTCGGCAGTCAGGCAATTTGTCTCCTAAAATGGCACCAGCACAACTTACGTGGCATCGGTGCTTTGACCCATTGGCCCGTCTTGATATGAGCACTCCACGAGGCTTGATGTTCTTCTCGCAGTTTTGTCACCACTGCAGTATCCTTCCTTTTCCCCGTTGGTTCGGCAAGCAGGTTTTTCAAATCACCCAACCACCGAGATGGATTTGTAATCATTTCACCTTGTTCTTCATGGAACTTCGCAAGAATAGCGATCTCCATTAGATCGAGTGCGTACCAGATTCCGGCGGCGTAGCCTAGGGGCTTGAATCCGGTGGAATCGGACTCGCTGCGCATTGTTTCGAATTCTTCTACGAGGATGTCAAAGCGCTTCAAGAGCTGTTCCACATCTTTCAGCTTTTCTGTCAGTTCGGCCTTGACCGCTTCGTCGACTACTTGTTTGATAACTCCTGCTAGGGCAGGATATAGCATTTTGTCAAGGAAAAAAAGGTTTTGCCCGAGAAGCTGGGCGAAGCGCCAGCGCAAATTCGAGCTCTTACATCCTGTCAACATGTGGAGTGTCAGTCGCTCTCTAACAAGGAGAAAACCAATAGTATCTTCCAGATCTCGGCGGATGTCATCGGCCCTCGTGTCTAGTTTGAGTTCGACAGGGCTGGCGCCAAGTAGAAGAAAGACACCGGGCTGCTCCCATGTCTGCTCGCTGGATTTGAGCCGGAGCTTGTAGTCGAAGGCGCGTGTAACCGCCATCTAACGTTGTCGAGATCTTCTTCGGGCGTGTTAAACGTAGCCTGGGCTCACCTGGGACATCTTTAATTAAGCAAGTGCTTGCTGCTAGCTAGCTGGAAGTCGAGCGCAATGTAGCGCCATCTATGTGCGAGACAAGGTGCATGCTTGCGTTATGGGAAAACTGCTTTGTTAGACACTAAGACCATTTGCTCGACGCTACAACGGGTATAAAGATGGCACGAGCAATAAAAAATCGAACAAGCAAAAAATGACAGTAACCACAAGCGAAAAGAATCGTGGGCAAAGAAGACACCAATGAGATGTATGGCGGAGAATCGCACCGAATGATGCAAGTAGAGCAGTGAAGGCGCGACGTAGTATGTAGTGAAAGGCACAAGGCAAGCATGTGATGTGGTCCGTGAGGCAGGCTTCGGCCCGCGCACGCTTCACTAATTGCTTGTAATCTATGATACATGTATTCTTTATTCTCTACCATCGAAGCAACCGCGACGGATCGACATCAACACCCTCATAAGGAGCCCGACATCTCTTCTTATCGTCCACGTCGAAATAGACAGATCCTCCGTCGTGCCTGCTGTCGGCACTCTAGTACTTCCAGCAAGCAAATTCCTCCACCACCAATCCAGATGCAGCCACCAAACGAACGTAAGGTCCTCTGTCAACTACACCGTAAGCTCCTAGGACTCATACGCGATGCCGACTCGCACAAGCTCGAGCTCTCTGCACTTATAGCCGACCACTGTGTCTGCGACATCCGACTCGGCACCATGGAGCCACCTCATGACGGCCGGACGGGGACGACTGAGCTATACCTGAGAGTGCATCGCGACCACACACACCGTGCTTACCGTCTGATCTTTGAAGATCTGACTGAGACGAACGCAACTTTGATTGGCACTGTTCTCGAGCGACTGCCGCAGGTGCAGCCAAACAATGCCGCCTGCGCACCACGTTTGTCCATGTCCGCTGGCGAGCTTAGCCTGTTCAAGACTACTGCCTCCGCCTTCTACTTGCTACTCCTTCCATCATCATCTTGGCTCAGTCGCGGCATGCAATATGGCCCTCTTCGTGGAACCAGAATTCAGCTACCTGACGACAGCTTCTCATGTCCGATCGTCGAGGAAAGCACTGCCTACCTCAACATCAAGATGCTGGTCGATAAGACATCAGGCTCGCGAATCTCCTGTGATACATCATCCTCTTCGCCTTCCAGTAACGGAAGCTCCGACCACGGGTCACTTCGAGACGTCGACGCAGCAGGGGAAACAGCCGGCTTCGTGGATAGCTTGAAGGACGAAAAGACACAGCACTTCGCTTCCCTATCTGCCTTGGCCGGACATTTGGACCCAAATTCCGAGTCGCTTGATATATTTTCTTCGCCAAGCAGTATTCAAGCTGTCCGTATGGCTGGTCGGCCGCGATCTCGCTTCACCTACAACGGCACCGACTTCGAGATCGAGTGGCTGCATCCTTCCCACCACATTTATCTTCCTCACGACGACGACTACATTGATCAGGAATCACAATCCATCTCTGACGACTACACCGAGGATCACGACCTGTCACAACTGGGCCCAGATGATCCGAACGGCTTCCCAAGCGTACTTGACCCATATTGGTGTGAGAACGTGGCTCGGTCTTATGTACAGCCTGCTGGGTACGTTCTCACGGCTACTCCGCTATCAACAAAGTAAGTGTGCTCGTTTCTTGTCTCCGTATCTATACTCCCGGAAGACAGACTTTTCTGATAGAAGCAGGACCTCCTCCACTCCGACTCGTTGTCGGAATGGCTCAGCTCAATCCACGACCTTGTCTGCGTCTAATGAGGCTTCAACTTCGCCTACCATCGTCGTCCCTTTCGCTCGTGCCGTGTCCGACAGCACAGAATATCCATTTCTTATCGCGCGCACGCTCCCTGTCGACAAGAAGCATGGAGCGTTCTGGCTCATGTTTGACTTCACGTTTCGAGACCAAGGCAATGCAGACTATGACCCATTCTCACCACCAAGACGAATGGCCCATCTGAGCAAAGCACGTGACTCTATCGTATCCGTGGTCGAGTTCACTACGTCAGGTGTTCGAGCAATCACAAAGCGAGGCTTCAGTGTACATCACCCCGTGCAGCATGGTGATCACATCGACCCTTCCCATCATCACTGTCATCGAAGCAATACAAAGCCATCAGTATGACGGCCTCGTCTGCGCATATATGAGGAGACGTATCATTCTCTCTCCGCAGAGCAGACATATCAACAGGCTACCTCGATGCACGCGCACTTGAAGTGCTGGTGTGCTCATGATTGGCTTCTTTTCGAGATGCTACTAACGATGGAGACTTGAGCAAGATCAGGTATATAGCTATCGAATGCTAAGCTTGTTGTGGGGCTGGAAGGCATATCTCATACACTTGGCGGTCACCTGCGATCGGGAGAATGCAATCGCAAGGCAGCTTGCTTCGGTAAGGTTCTACGCACGGCAAAGACTGGTGTCTGTTTCGTAGTTTCGGTTATGGCTTTGTACCCCATTTGGGATTCCCTCCCTCAATTATCACCATCATGCGACGCTTGGTCACGAGTCTCATTCGCTCGAAGACCGACTGCATGACAAGATCTTCGATTTGACCTTTCCTGGAGACATGCGGACGGACGTCTTTCCGATTGCAATGGTGCGCCGATGGAACAGCCGGACGTTCAAGATCCGCACATGATCTTCCCTGAGGCAAGCTTGTGTGCGATGTACATCTCTGGCTTTCAGGACCTGCGACGTTGTCGAAATGGCATGGGCTGGACACATACAGCTCGACCTGGAAATTTCGTTGGATTGTAATATCTTGTGCATGGACTTGATTAAGTCTGGATCATCAAGGCAGCTATTCACTATAAAAAGTCAAAGTGAGCAAGCAACTTCTGCTGAGTCGTGGTGGCTCTCGCATTCGCACAGGTTCGCCTCGCCAACAGCGCCATACACTTTTGTCGTATTGCGCCTGTTGTACGATGCTCAAGGCCAGTCCGCTCGACCTTGCTTGACAAGGAGCTACAAGCATGGCCCGGGTCACAGCGGATTGTCTTCTACGACTTCTGATGACTTTCCGCACGGGCATTGGTCCAGTAAGGCAGGTTCGTGTGCTGACAGTATGGCTTAATAGCTTGCATCGCCGCTGGATCGGTAGCGCTCTCCTCTTCTTGCAATGGTGGCTGGGAGACGGATGAGTGCTGGGCCTGTTTCGCGTCACCTAATAATATATTGAGCGACTTGTGCAAACGCTTTCGAGATTACGCTTGAGCGTTGCCTTTCATCCGACTTGTACGTTTTGCCTCGGCAACAAGGTTTCAGGAACTCATCTCTCCAGGATGTCGAAGTGTAGGGTGGGCGGTGGTGTTCTTGTTGTGATTTTCAATTTGATTTCGCCTTTGGTGGCTTGTTGCGTGATCCTCGTGTTCATCGCACCCATGGAATGGTCGATAAATTGCCAGGATTTGGAATGCAAGCTCTCAAGGTCATCTATGTACAGCCGTCTTGATTCGACACATCTTTGATCCTTGCACTTGGACACGTACTCAGCGTCTGGGCAGTTCGCTCAGCTCTCGAGCTCTCTAGCTTTGAGGGTACGTACATGCCTTTGGGACGCATGACCGGTCCATGCGCATCTCGCGGCCCTCACCCAGCAACAAAATTGCTTGCTGGAGAACCCTCTATAGTACACTCGCCAGGCAATTTTCTACAACGTATCGACGAGCAGGAGGATAATGAAGGAACGTACTTCTCGATGCCGTCTCGTACACGCTCGTCCATGTTGTTGTCAGAGCTCATCGTCCCTTCTTTCTTTGCCTTTACCGTGCAAGATACAAACTCGAAGGACTATGCATGCCCAACACCAGAGTTCCTTGCGACTGCGGATATCGCATGGCTGCTGCTGTGCGTCCTGCATCCTTCTTATTGCTTCCTGCCCCATCGCCGCTCTGCTGGGTTCCGGAATATAGTTGCTTGGGCCCGCCTCCACTCCTCTCTCATACATGCTATGCCATCCTTGGCAGTGATCCCTGCTCTGTAGTGGAGGTCCTGCTGCTTTCGACATCTTGCAACTCCTTGCACCTTCCTCTAGCTGTGTTGACTCCCTCTCCTGGACTCTCCTCTTGCTCAACGGGATATAGTGCTCGCACTGGACCAAGACCTCTCCATCGAGCGTACGTCGGTGTTCGCGTTTCTCTTCAGCTTCGGCGGAGAAGTAGTCTGGTTCTGGCGAAGACAGGACAGAGTAGCTAGACTGGCTCGAGGCTGCATCCCAACCGCAATTGTCTGCTTGAAGGGGTGGTAGAGAGAGGTGGATACTGAGGGTGCTGATGATAGTCGGCGCGACAATGCAGCTGAAGAACAGAGCTAGAAAGTCCGCGGCATTTCGATCTGATATCATGCTGACTAGCGTGAAGTGGTTGGAAATGGTATAAAGGAAAGACGTGCTAAATATCGAACAAGAGCTGCAGCATAGCGATTCCTCAAGAGAAGCTGGGCTGATTACTATCGTGTATGTGGGAAGTGTATAAGAATTTCAATGGTCTGGTGCAACGTGACGAGCCACATTTGCGTTGCATTGGCCTACCGTGCGTAATGCCAGCCATGTCGCGCGACAGACGGCTTCTTACAGCGCTTCATCTGCATCCATCTCGATGAGCGAAGTACAGCGTGTCTGTCTGCGAAAAGACGGCGTGAAATATGTGGTGAACAAGACAGGACAGGACAGGTCACAGAGAGTGGGTGAAGTCAAGCGAGGCGACCAGGGAGGGGTCCAGCTTTTGGCCTTCTCCGCATCAGCAGTGGCAGCAGCATTGACTGGAAAACTCCCCACAATGAGAGAGCGTCCATATAGCACTTCACTTCTTTCGACAAGGCGCTATCAGCGCCATCGAGTCCCGCCACTCGATACTTGAACCGCAAATTGCGCGCGCCTCGATCCTAAATTGCTGCTCCTGATGTCAATGCGGAGTAGCGAGGATTCTGGTCACATGAGGGCGGAAGCTCTTGTTACACCAAGGCAGGAATGCGTAACATACTTAGGCGAGACGTCTCGGTACGCCGTGGAAAAGAGATATCATTAAGACGAGAAATCTTGAGCCTAGGGAATCTTATCTGGATGTCGTGAGTACCAGCTAATCCTGGAGATACATAATAGCGACGGAGCTTGAATGTCGCGGATGCTCGCATTCTGCTGGACTGGATGGATCATGGGCTGGTCAAGTGCATCGACTGAGCGGACGTCAGGGTGATCTGTATCGTGCATTGGATCTTGCTCTCCATCCCACGACCTCATACCAGTGATAATGGAGCGACGCTGACATTGAGTAATGTCTTAACAACATCGCAGTGAATCTGTGTCCGGACGCATAGAATCGAGGAAATGACAGACATACGAACCTTACAGCGCAACGTTGGAGCATGAGACATGTCAGTCGATGTCAGTAGCATTCGGCAAGATAATGATCATTGAGAAGTAAGCGACGTTCTCATCTGTTCGACCTTCAATGTCGACACGAACGTACTGCGCAGGACCTCTCCTTCACTACTATGGATGGCCAAAGCAGTCACAACGATGAAGGCTGAGAAAAGTCGACGAGACGAGCGCTTGCTAACAAATTGCATTTTCGAGCGAGAGCTTTGGTAGAGTACACAGTTCCTTGATCGTCATGTAAGATATACCATCTTGAGTGGGTCGCGATATCTCTAACCCTGCTTGAGCTGCCAGAAGGGGGTGCCGAACTTGCTTGGCTTGCTCAGGTGGCACGCTTGCGGCGTGCCATCGTCCTGCTGGATTATTCGTCAGTCTGCAAACTCTTACAACGAAGTATGTCGGGTGCTGTCCTACTACTTCCTATTCAAGAGACCCGCGGCTGTGATCACCAGGCACTTAGACGCTTTCACCACCAACGGAGTTGTGCGTCTGATCCACTTCAGAGACCGCACGAAGCACCACGCCCAGAAGCAGCCATAGGAACTCGATCTCCTCGTTCGTCAAGAGACCTCTGCCGAAGCGCTGCGCCTGCTCCACGTCAAAGACGCCGAGAATCGTCAGGGTCTGGACCAGCCCTAGATTTTCGATGATGTTGTCGGCCACAATACTCTCGTCGGGACTCTGCACCTGCTCCGCATCAAGGACGTCGTGAATCACTAGGTCCTGGGTCATCCGTACGATCGCGATCTCTTCACCCGTCAGAGGAATCACGTTGGAGCTGTGCGCCTGCTCCGCTGCAAGAACTCTCTGATTCACCAGCTCCCGAACCAGCTTGACGAATCTGATCTCATCCTTCATCATGGGGCCTTGGTTGAAACCGTGCCCCATCTGGGCGATTTGTTGGCCGGCCGGGGGTTTCCAGTCACTGAAGAAATGATCCACCAAGTGCCAGGCCCAGTAGGGTACTGCTGCATCCTTTAGTTGGCTTTCTACAGGTGCAAGGCTGTGCCTGAGGATAACACGCCAAATATATCGTCCCTCACGTTCGGCAAGGTTGCGAATGCAGTCCGGAATCGACGGGAACTCATTGACATACTCAGCCAGGGCTACACCGGCGGCTAATGTCATGTCCAGATTGTCGAATCTAATGTCGAGATGAAACGCGAACGTCAGTGCGAACTTGGGATAGATTTCGGCTCGAAGCTCGTTGATCGTCTTGTATGGTGACGGCATGTTTTCTGCCGACGCTGTTCTAAGTTAGAGCACAGACAAGGATGAAATCTTTGTTAAGCCCAAGCAGGGAAAATCTTTCCGCACAGAAAGCGCAGAGGCGAGGTTGAATACAGGAGTAAGGTCGAGTGGAGTTGTGATATGATACCTGGTTGATCTGGACACTACCACTTTTTATTCCACCACTGCGATGACTATGGGACACCGTGCCACCTACTCCATAGTCGTGCTCAGTCGAACGAGATTGCCGCTGTCCGTGCTGCATTCAATTTCATGGAGGGCTCCCACTGCCTCGCTCAGCGCATTTTCGTTAGACCTCGCATTAGTAGCACATTGTTGTGCCACATAGCTCGCAGAAGTATGTGTATGTGTGGGCCAGGTTGCCTGCTTTAGCCGATTGCAATGACTAGTCGAGGCTAGGATGGAGCAATTGCGCATACAGGACGAGTACGCACCACTGATTTGCAGATGAGGCCCAGCCAGCGGGGTATCTACATCCAATCACTGTCTATGCCATGGGAGCTGTTGATGTTCGATCTCGATGCTGCGCTGCCGCTCGACTGTCGCCATCTTTGACGTTGCCTTCAACAGTTTCCTTGCGAGCCACACGCCAGGATCGCACGTCGTAGCAGATTTCGAACCATATATGAGCAGGTGTCACAGGGCGACTGGGAGTCAAAGAACTGCTCTCTCGATCGACAGGTCATATTCCGAGTTCGTGGGAGATGAGCTTAGTTTTGCTGCTGGCAGGCCATGTCGCCAGCGACAGAATTGAGCGTCAGAGGACATATTTACCGGGTTGCGTATCAAGATTGGCCCAGCCTCCACTGAAGTTGTGAGGGCGACTTCGACAGCAATTGCTTGGTCGCATCGCCGAAATCAGCCAGTGATGCCGCTCTCAAAGTTGTGAAACGTCGCAGCGCAGATGAGCGAAGCGCTCGGCAGTGCTATAATTCCCCGAGACGCTTCCGGACATCTGACTCCCGGCCTGTTTCGAGGCGCCCACCTCTACCACCAATCAGAAGTCGTGATCCGCGATAGCGCTGTCCCGACTCTCTGCGAGTACTTCCCGAGTTGGTGCTCGATATGAGTTGGTCTGCAGCACAGCTCATCTTTGCCGGTGAGGGTCCGTGAGTGGCTCAGGGTTCTGACAAGGAATCACGAGCTCGTCCTCCGGAGACGCTGTTGACTTACACATCCCGCGTATCCAAGACCGTGAGCTCGATGTATTGCATGCCAACCAGAGACCAGCCATTCATCACCAGGCAATCAGGGCAATAGGCACCCCAGCACCCTCGCAAATCTGCATTCGCATCACATGGTCGCAGTAGCTGCGATTGCACCGGGACCTCAATCTGCGAGCGAGGGCTGATTCCAGCCGCGAGCCAGTCTTGGACTGCCACACCGCTATCCTACGTCCCCACCACGGATGGACAGCTCGGACGGTATCGAAGGCATGATAATTGCCAATATCGCTGTCACTCACGATCAGCCGTCCATCCAATGCATTGGCATATGCAGGTATCAGCGAGCAGCCAATTTATCAATCCTCGCGGTGTCCATAAAGCCTCAGACATGTCTGAGACGGTCTGGCCGGTCCCCAGATGAGCTGGACGACATAGTCGATTCGGAGCGCTGAGATAATGCCACATGGCGCAGGAGCCCAAGACTTTGCACAGACATCATGGAACGACGGAGAGCTTACGAGTGTCAAGTAGACGACGCAACGTGCTCCCGTTTGGTAGGTGATGACGAACTTCTCGTTGGCTGAAATGCTAGACGTATGAGCTCATGTGGCCCAGCATTGTGGCAGCGCTGTGGTTGTACTCGTAGAATCCAGGTAGGATCGGCCTGGATTGGCCAAAGTCTCCCTGCATCCTCAGCCCGTCCTTTTTCTCCCAACAAAAGGACTCACTTGCCGGGCTCGTGATCCTCATAAGCTCCGCTGTTTTGCATGTCAAAGGCTGCTGACACTCGTACAAGATTTGGATGCTCATGTACAGACAGGCGACATGTGCCCCAAGAGACACATATCTCCAGAGGGCACAGTGGTAATGCCATCGATGGACGGGCTGTAGTCACATCGAGATGCGCAGGATGGATGGGAGAGGCTGTGCGTTGGGTGGGATCTAGGAACCATTCCCGGAGAATCTGCTGGAAGGCGTATTCTTGTTAGTTAGTTGGGTGAGGGTGTGAACGCACGAAATGCGCTTTGACCACAAGATTCCTCCGTCGCATTCATATCGTCGGATGTGGTGATTTTGCCAAATCAGACGCTATGCCCTCAGCTGTGCCATCGACGTCGTCTATTGCGCCTGAATTCGATCGTGCTGCTGCTGCTGCTGCGTCTCCTCGGCTGGAAATTGAGGCATATTCATACATGCACCGGTGCAAGGATATATCGTTTTTGTTGTTGATGGTGGTGTTGTTGTCGTCGACATGAACTAGCATGCCTCTCGGCTAAGTCTAAGCTTCCGGCATGCAGCGGCCAAATCCGTGGTGCTGCCGACCTCATGAGCCAGATCTTGTGCATACTGGCCGTTGTGCAGCTCGGGGTATTCATCCACAGCTACAGCCTTACCACGCTTGCCAGATGGATTGACCAACATTGATCCAAGCAGGGCATTTTGAAGCCCGTCCGTCCCAGCGGGACTAAGCGACCCACGTTGGTAGATCATATTGTTGCCGTGGTTGGATTCGTCAGCACCATAGAATGGAACGATGAGCTGGTCTGTAGCGCGACGAATGTGCCCGACATCCTGCATACGAATGGCCCCCCGACAATCCAGGAACCGAGCACTTTCCAGCAGCATGCGGGCTTGCTTGGTGAATGTATTGTCTCCAGCACGATTTTCACCCGTCCAGACCTCGCGAGTGAACGACCGCTGGAAGATGTCGTCGATCATACCGAGGTACTGGTTCTTGGTTATCCTGCTGAAAGCCTGGCGACAACCCTCTATTTGATTGAGCTTTGTGTCGTACTGCATGTCGATCCTATTGGTGGTCATCCATTCGAATGCCTGGACAAGAATGCGCGACTCAAAAATGCGGAGCTCAAGCTTCTGAGTGATGTAGAACTTTGGATCCTGTTCTGCAATGCCGCTGTAACTCCAGAACTCGGCGGCCTTCCTCAGAGAGCGTGTCAGTCCCTCGCCATCTTCGTTATCGTTCCAATGCGTCCTATACACGGTATTGGCGCACTTCATCATGGTATGGAAGCCGGCAAGGGTTTGGCAAACTCCACTGGCGACGCTCGAAGTCGTCGACACTTTCGCGGCTCTCCATCTTCACACCTCGTGCGCGATTGATGGACAGCTGGACGCCATTCATCATGATGAGCCGCTACTTGAAGGCTCGGCGCTTCAGTCCGGAGAAGTTGATAAACATGTCTTCCTGCATAGAATACGTGCCCTGCACAGACTGCTCCTTCGAAACTCGAGACCGGCAGAGACAACAACTCGGTTCTCTCGTGCGACAGGAGCTTAGTCGCTGGCCAGTGAGAGACAACGTCATCTTCAACTTCGTCGTTGTCGCCACTGTCACTGCTAGGCGGTGAAGCATTGCCACGGGAGTGACAAGTGACAGTAGCAGTGGTGGTACTACTAACGGCGAAGCAGCATCCGCACGGTTGAGAACGCTGTGCATCTGCTTTTGAAACACAGACTTGAGAGCCTGATAGATTGGATGTTTGGCAAACTTCTCCTCCCACTCGTCATCACAAATGCTGGCCACAATATCCTGAACTTTCAGATCAATGTCGGACCGCAGCATGGTTTGCTTCAATCCAGTGGGAGGGATATGGGGATTGAGACGAATGAAGGATGTTGTCATATTCCACTGGCCACTGGTGCCGCCAACATTCTGCTCACGGCGGCATCTCATGCGATTGAAGATGTCGTATAACCAGTCACTCTCGTGACCAGGAAGAGACCCAAGGACTTTGCGAACCACGATGACACAGTGCAATGTATTCAGCGACAAGCAAACACCGTGATAATAGTGATCTTGTTCCGCATGGAGTTTTGCGAGCCTGCATGGTCACGATACATCGCATCGCTAAACTGCTCATTTGGTAACAAGCTTCTCGAGGATATTATACCAACCAGGAGCAGTGAGACGGATTTTGCCGTCAATCTCCCGCAGATTACTGCCTTCCAAGCTCGCTGACAGATTGTGTCTGCCAAAGAAGCCTTCTTGACGAATGAGAGCTCGCAGTTCCTCCCGCAATTCGGTCTCATTGAACCAGCCTGCCAAGTCGATATTCTCGTTCACCTTGTAAATTTTGTTACGGAATGAACGAGTACCAGGCTGACCGAGCCACGAATGGAATACGTCCCCCACCTTGATCTTCCACCCACACAGCTGCTGCTTCACAGCCTCATGCTTCTCTATATCAGTGCGCTTTATTCCACGAGTTCTGGTAGACCGGGCCAGAGGGCTGCTTGCCTCTGAACTAGTTGTTGATATATCACCTGTCGAATGACGGTGCAAGAACGATCCAGGTCGTGGTGTTGCGTCCTCCTCCCCGTCATCTTCTTCCGCATTATCATAGAAGACATCGCCTTCTGTCTCGTCGGCGCGTGGCGCATCTGACGATTGGTCCTTTTCCTGGTCTTTAAATGGAGTAAATGAACTGATCGAGTTGAGCGTCGGCTGCCATCTGCTGTGTAGCGATTATGTCTCGGAAGAAGAAGTCGTGACTGCTCGAAGTCCTTATCATCAGAATCGTCATCTTTCACAGTCCCATCGTGCTCGTCGGGCTCATCGTCCTCGTAGCCAGACGTCAAGACGTGACGGATGCTACCATCATCTCCAACAGACCAACGACGACGTGGTTGCACGCGAGTGGAGATGCTCTCCTCCGGTCTGTCCGAGTGCAACGCGAAGGGATTGCAGTCCTTGCATCAATCATCGACCGCATCACCGGCAGCAGTGAGGAAATCTACACGCTAGCCTTCATGGCCAGTCTCTGACACCACTTCTTCTCCGTGTATACTGAGATGACACTATTACTGTTACAATATGTGCACACCATATCGTCGTCTTCATCCACGTAAGCGATGCGCTCAGTCCCACAAGGCAGCTGGCAGTTAATACATTGGAACCACTTTGCCCTGTCGTCTGGATTGCTGGGACCGACGATAATAGGAACAGTAATGCCGCTACTAAGAGGTCCGGACGGCCCAAATGACGAAGGCAATGCTGTGCCTGAGCTGGCTTGTGTAGCTAGACCCGCTGGATTCAAGGCTCGCTGGATTCAAGGCTTGAGGGTGATGCTCGATACAACATGTGGCGTAATCATCACTGAACTTGTCGGCATTTGCTTCATGGCCGCCATCGATACACCACTGCTTGTCCGCCCTGATTATTGCGCCCTGGCCAAAGCACCATTCGCAAACCTGGTTCGGGCCGTTCTCGAGGAAGCTGCATTCCACGAATCGGAGCCTCTTGCACTGAGTGCATTTGAAGTGTGACGGTAGCTTGCAGATCGAGTGCTGACTGATTGTCACCACGGAGGAACTGATATCGGACACGCGCTCTCCCTCGTCGTTACCTTCTCCTGCGCCTGCATCTTCCACTTCTGATGCCGACTCGACCGTCGTTCGCTGCAGCGAATGCTCGGAGGCTGCTTCAACCTGTCCTTGCCCAGTGCACTCCAGATACCAAGAGAAGACGAAGAACAGCTAAGTGAAGCATAAGACACTGTGAGCGTGTATGGACATGTGAAATGAGGGGTGGACGTGTCATGCGCTAGTGAACCCCGCCATCCCTACATCATCGCGACCCCTTCAGGCTCGAGGCAAGCACGTTGTCACGTGATGATCCCACCCGCCTTCAATTCCGGCACTACCGAAGCCGGCTTGCGGACCGCTGTTGACCTCTGGAACCAAGCCTAGGACATCCTTCCTCTCACTCCACACACTCCACCCTCCATCGGGCGATCTCATCCCCGTTCACCAACCTCTGCCGACACCTCATTATAGTGACCTTCTGCAGTCATGTCGAAATCCAGCTCCAGTGTGCGCTCAAGGCCGGCACCTGCGATGTCAGCGACTACTAGCATGCGCCCGCCATCTCAGCAAACCACTACGAAAACCACGCCTGTCACATACGAACAAGTCGAGCTTCTGCTCCAGACCGCGCTGGAGCCATTGCATCGGAATCAGGCATTCTTCCGCGTGGAGCTCGATTCGATCGGGATGCGTATGTTCAACGCCGCCGTGCGATTTCCTTCGGACACTATTAAGTTTCCACCCTCACTTTCGCCCGATGGCGTCAGCCAGTCGCCAGCCCACCGATCATCTACTGTTCGCGCCTTCTTCCAGCGCAACACCGAACAGCTTCTCGAGCTAGCGCGCTTCTACGATCTCGATGGCTGGCAAGCTTGGAGTCTGGAAGAGCAAGAAAAAGAGGAAGAAGCACAAGGTGACAACAGTTCTGCGGCAGGCGAGGACGAAGTCACCGAACAAGAAAGTGCCCGTGGTGATGATGGTCGAAGCACTGCTAGCGCCGGCGCTGACAAGCAGCTTCAGCCACAATGCCTCGAAGAAGCAGTTCTTGCACATCCAGAGGCTGCTCGCCAAGCCCTGGCACTTCATATTGGCCTCAACTATAGCGCTGTCAAGTCAGCGATCGAGATTGAGACGCGGCAGCGAGAGGCAGCACGGACAATACAGAAACTGAAGCGCAAGTTTGCCCCGGATATCGACCAGTATACGCCCCCTCGGAAACGCAGAAACACCCCACTTGGACACGGACCTGGTAAAACACATCAGCCATTGTATGCTCAGGCCGAGCCAGATTTACAACAGAGTCCGGAGTCAAAACACAACCAATCGCCCCACACAGAGCTCGGGTGGCGTCGCAGCACGACACCCGAGCGCAATGCAGTTGATAAAAAGGCAGCCGAGGTAAAGGCAGCTCTGCGCAAGGCAGGTCATCGCAGCTCATCAGACTCCGACTCGTCTCCTCTTGACACGAAGACGCTTCCCCTGTCGTTTATCGGACCAGCCAGCTCTCATGAATTCCATGACAGACCTCCTGCTACTAAAGCAGAGCCTATGGCGCCGTCCGAGCTATCAAGTGTCAGCATCTCTAAGATCGAGAGGCCCTTTTCCAACACTACAGATCGGACGCCGACGGAGAAGATTGACTCCGACGAGATAGAGACTCTCGCCCAACAGAGCCACACTGACGCCCGTTGAGAATTCGCGCCCTGCAGCTATACGTGAGCGAGGACGTCAATGCAAATGGCTTCTGGTAAGCCCGGGCCTAACCAACCTCATTCGTGTCCTGACAGGGCCGCCAGATGTGCCTCAGCATCTATCACATCAAGCGAGACTCTTCCGGCGAGGATCAGGCACGTTCTGTTCGAATGAAGACACCGGTTCTCCCGCAGTCCTGCTGTGCAGATACTTGGAGGTACTGTACGTATGGCAGAAGCAGACAACAGGTACTACATTTCAGATGTGGTTTGACGATCACAGGAGACGACGGAGACGATGATAGGAGTTGACGAAAATGACATGGCGGACGTTCGGACCAAGTGCCCTCTGTTGCTAATTTTACTTTCCAGTAGTAGAGATGCATCTTCTCAATGATCGTCTTGAGCTATGCGCGCTTCTGGGCTTTTTATCGTGACCATTGGTAGTCGACCTGCTCCGGCTCCCCTAGTGCGTCTCGCCTGACCGCATTCAACGAGTGGCCTTTAGCCGCGTGGGACATGCAAAATGACAAGATTCTATGGCGGCAGTGAGAAGGATCAACAATGTGAGATCTTCGACACGTTACCCACAAGACCGCCGACGCTGACAAGGGACATCGCCACCCGTGTCGAAGGTACCCTCTGTCCCTTGCGTCAGGGACATCAAGAGCCTCGGGAGGCAGCGAAACGAGTAACGCCTATAGGTCGTCTGCTACCAAGTCGCCTTCTCGCTTGACCGCGGCAATTCAGTCTCGAGATTTGGGCAGCACAAAGAAGTCGACAAACACATCAGCTACGCCCATCACGAGCATTGTAGGTTATCTGAACGACATCTTGACCACTGTTCACTCTCGCCACCACATGCAGCTCACTCCAAAGGTGAAGGTAACTTCCCAATACAAGACACTTACGATCCTACGATACGGCGATGCGGGAGCAACACCTATCTACGGCTCACCATCGACCTCCCCCTGTGGCCAATCCGTCACATAAACTCTCGCCTTGAATAGTCTATTTCTCCAGCGGCGCGCCTTCCGCAAGAACAGCCTTTGCGCTCGAGACCTTCGGCCGCTTGATTTCATCATGGAACGCCGCAGCAAACCCCTTGCACTGCTCCCGTGGCCAGATGAGCTCCAGGTTAGACTCTTCTCGCCAGGAAGCTGAACTATGTACTTTTCAACTGGTGCCTGAACTACGCCGTCGTGGGCGACGACGATGCAAATCAGACCAAGTCATTGCCTTCTCGATGAAGAGAATGGGATCACGAGTCTCACGTAAACACGAAGAAAAGTCCCAGGGTGGCCTTCAACACCGCCACTTAAATACCGCCACTTCGCACTCTGTCAATCTCCTTACCATCATACTCGTCACGATCGGCAGCTCGAGCTGCAGTCACATCTCACCACTGACAACAACTAATGACTGCATCGATCACTCCTCCGGCCAGGCTTTCAGGACCAACTCTGGTCTCCCGACTTTGCCGTCCACTTCTTCGGTATAACCCACTGCGGATACTACACCCACAGATCATCGCAATACATCAGAATCGCAATCGCTTCTGACAGTATAGGTGCTGGCGCGGGCTGGCAACGTTGCCACTCGGATCCTCTTGCATCTGCGAGGTTACTGGGATCTACTTGTACTATCGCAAGACATCTGAGTCATCTATTCAAGCGGCTGACGACGACAGCAGCAAATGAACATGCCGGAGTAAAGCACAAGATTGCTTGTGACAGCAGCAAACAGTGAGAATCCCCGAGCCATGCCCACGATTGCTTGTAAAAATACGCTTCCACACGAAGTGCAATTTCCCGTTGCAGCAGAAATACCACTGTATCCACAACCATCAACATGAAGCTTAAGCTTAGCGAATATGTCCACGAGGTGCTCGCCATCGGCCATCTGCTGCGACTCCCGGTGTCGGCCGAAGCTATCGCTTCTCGAACCTCGACGCTGTTGCCATGCTTCCCCCTGAATCTCCAG
Source organism: Microcyclosporella mali (assembly GCA_002785985.1). Lineage (NCBI taxonomy): Eukaryota > Fungi > Ascomycota > Dothideomycetes > Mycosphaerellales > Mycosphaerellaceae > Microcyclosporella > Microcyclosporella mali. The sequence continues at coordinate 31,954 of NHNU01000025.1, read as the reverse complement.
TCCCTCTTCGATCAGTGATATTGACTACATCCGCGGCTCCCACATGAAAACCGCTCATTGCTTGATGGATTGAGTGTGGTTCAGCATCGTGGCGATCGATGAGCCCCAGTTGAAATCCGGTGAAGAACTGCGTAGATGAGATCGGTCGCGGCGGTGGTCACCCAACAGTCAGCTGTTGCCAATTGGACCTAGGCTTCATGGTCTCTACAGCTTCGTTGTCTTTGTAGCCAGAACAGAGTGGGTTGATCCGGCCAGACCGCAGAGGAAATGCTTGGAATAGCAAAGGTCCATGCAAAGGTCCGTGGCCATTGCCCTTCCCCGTCAATATGGCGAAGACTTCGTTCGCCTTGTGGCATCAGGATCGTGTGAGGAACACGGTCTGCGGAAAAGCTGATCTTATTACTTGCAGAATCATCAAATGCAGTGCGCAGGAGATTCGGCGCCGTGGTTTGGCGCTTCCAAGCGATGGCTGCGATGGCGGACTCCAGCTACGCTCTTCCATAGCCACTAGCCACATGTAGATGTAGCTCTGGAGAGGCTCTTTGTTGTTGATTCTGTTGGCAAGTATAGGCACAACAGTTTTGCAGAATGTGCATAACCCTTCTGCAATTTGCAAATCATACCAAGGATATCAATACTGTGCTGCATAGTCTCGCGTGTCTTCAAGATTGGACTGCGACACATTCGCGCCTGCCAAGATGTCCATCATGCACGATTTGCGACCGAAGCTGTACGGCGGCACGATGATGATCTTGATCTCGGACGACGCCGACTCGACGGACATCTTGGCACGTAACGCCACGAGATCTGACACGTACGTGTGGCTGGCCGAGGAAGTGATCGTGTGCGAACGCATCTGATCTTCGGTGGAGTTGTCCAGGAATACCCTGTGGGCCACGGCGGCGAAGGAAACTCCGGCATAATGACCTTCTGTATGATGCATTGTACAGCTTTGTCTAACATCATCTTGAATCTGAAGAGGACCAGCATACATGAACTTCGACAACGGCGATTTCCAGGGCGGGCACGTCATGCCATCGGAAACGGAGTGGCACAGTATCATCATTATGGTCGACAGCGACTCTGCAAAGGCATACTTCGTGCAAAGGCATTCGAGTGCACCTTCGATAAATATATATACGTGTCAATCAGGTGCCAAGGCGCACTCGGGAGAGGAAGGTGGTATGCTCAAAGGAAAGGCAGTATGCTCAACAGGAAGGTGGTATAATGTAACAACACACTCGAAGGGAAGGCACGAAGCACTCGATTGGGACAGGCTCTCTGCACATTCTGTGATGTCGAAGTCGCAGATCTCCATCGACAGATGCTCGTCTGCAAAGACTGCTAGCTCCTTGCAGTTGACGCTGTACGCCATGAGAGCGATAAGGATCGAAAGATCGCTCGTGGCCCAAGTGCATAGCACGCCAATTCCGGCCGCTTGTCTGCCGCAGTCTCTGGAGATACATATCTCCGAGCGGCCGCGGTCGTCCGTGCTCGTGCTTTCGACTCGATGAAGACGATGTGGCAGCGAAAGAATCTGATATCGAACCCAGCCATGAGCTGCCTGCCGTTCTTGAACACGGGCGTGATCGGCAATCCGTGCCGGCACGGCAACTGCAGCGACTCCATGTCGTGGCAGTCGAACAACCTGCGGAATTCCGTTTCGCTCATGGGTTCAGCTCGATATTCTCGGCCTTTACTATCGCGTGGTCGTCGTGCACAATGTCCTTCTGCAAAGTGTACACACGAGTCTGATCCTCGTCCATCAGATCGTAATGCACCAGCTCTGGCATTTCGCTGTTGGGATCGCAGTTAGTCAACCTGTACATGACCGCGGTACAGTCCATCTTCGTAGTTCTATATGATCGAGTTTTGGAAACTGCACAGGAATGTATATCATCACGATGTTTGGAGAGGCGGATCGAGGTGTAGACCAGCTCCTATTTCGGTGCACGCTCGTCAATAATGTCAAGGATTCCTAGTCCATCTGGGAGATATATACGATTGCGGGCTGGCACCTTTCCGCATTTGTTCCGGGGATTCGTATCTCTTCAACAAACTGTGAGCTGCCAAATGCGCATGTCTCGTGATGCTGAAGAAGCCTCCAATTGCCATTAGAGTCCAGCTCCTGAGCATCCTTCCTGATCATTTCGCCAGCGCCCCTTTACCTTTGTGAAAGTGTACATTAGCTTTACCGTCATATATTCGATGACTGATCGCCCATAATGACTGCGTCGTTCCTTGAATTCTGACCTCTTGGTCTAGGTCGCGAGGTTTCTGGTCAAAATGGCAGCCAGAACAACAGCAAGAAAGGTGTGCACTTCTGCGTCGTACTCTCCCGCGATTTTGTGCTTCTGCTTGCATGAATCTCATAGCACGACGAGCACAGTATAAATCAGCACGGTCCACTGCTGTAGATTGGAAACCTTCCCGGTTCATTCCAATATCGGTGTCGCCAGACAGGGTAGATTACGTTGTATAATAAGTTGGAACGGTTGTGCTGATGCAGAAGCAAGGCAAATCAACGGATACGCCACAAACATCGCCAATTATTACAATCACACGACAGCGTGCTCCGAGAAACCTTGAGCCAATGCGCCTTTCCTCCCTTGTCTGCTTCGCACTTTAGTCCCACTTCACTTCGCACTTCTTGATCTTTATCCTCTTCACCACACTCGCCGCCAAGTCCTCACTCCTCTTATCCACACCTACCGTGCGCGCGATGCCAATGAAGCGCTTCTCACACCTACGACGCGCTTCCAAAGCAAAACGACGCAAACGTCCCCCTGCCAGCGCGACATCGAAGAGCTCAGTGACTGGCCGGGAGCGCGTGAGTACGGCGCCGACGTGTCCGAAGCAAGCCTGAAGTACGGAGAACCAGATATCGACATCGCGAAAGATGCGCTGAAGCAGACTGATCTTGCGGCTGGACACTATCCAGACGATCTTCTTGGAGCAGGCAGAGAGAAGCGGGAGAAGATCTCATTACACAACAAAGTGCGGTGGGATTCCAACCGCCTGAACCAGGAATCGCGTAATCTTTGACTCCTACTCAAGTCTTTGGCGATTCCGGGTATTCCTCATCGAAGTCATCCCATTTCCTGGAAACCCTCCTCGAGCTTTAGTCGAAAGTGGCTTCAGTGCATGATCCCGCGGTGCGTGTGATCCGCGATCACGCAAGAGATGAGCAGATGCACAATCATGGATTGGCGACACAAGGGCGACCGCCTTCTGATATAGCTCCAGTTGAGCATAATATAGAGCAGCAGGAGCATGTTGGTGGTGCCACAGTCCATGCAGCAGTCACGAAGAGAGACATTCATGAAGCTCTATTACCAGAGGATAGGGAGCTGGGAGGAGAACAATCACGAGTCAACGACTCCCATCAGTCTGACATACGCTCTACGAGTGAGCAAGCAGAAGCATTCCAGGGAGAAAGCTGGGCATAGAGGGAGCGTGAAATAGCTTGAACTCCTTGGACAAAAATTCGTTACCTCTCTCGTAGCGAACACCAATGCAGAAGCATCGCAACATCAAGCGAGATGCCAAGCTCAGTCCCACTGGATAAATCACCCCAGTCAGTCCTGTCGAGAAGCCAAGCGCGGTATTGTCCCCACCAAAGATAGAGGTAGAAGATGGTTGCCGTGCCAAGCGCTGCAGTTCGAGCTCCAGCGCTCCTGCACCTGCCTTCTCATGCCTTCATGCCCATACGGACAGTGATCCGAAGTGCTCGCCTGAGACTTCGAGATGTTCGCGGAGCGACATAAATGCAACACCAATCGCCTCGAACAAGCGCTTGCATTTTGTTCTCTGCCACACCTTGCAAACGGTATCTCGTCCGTTAATGCCATTTACCCACTGCTGCGCGTCTTCGAATCTTGTCATCATCCAATGATGTGCATGTAGTGCAAGAAGGGATGTTGCAAAGACGATGTCGGCTTCTTTCTTGCTCTCCTCACCAGAGTCATAGATCGGACAACGTGAGGCGCAACCACCGGAACACACTCAAACGACAGAGCAGTTGCAGAGAATACAGTCTGGGGTGACAGAGCAGCTTCAGAGTGGAGATTGTGTGGCAGCAAGGACAATTGCAGCGATACCGAACAGCGATACCTCCTATGGTGGCGTGACGAGCAACTAGACGAGCGGACAGATGATCAAGGCAAATCATCTGCGGCGCCAGGACCCAGCGTCGTACTGAACTGGTACTACACCAACACACTGAGATATCGCAACAGTAGCCGATGTTTTCGGCAGATATAACGCGGAGGGACCGCGCGATCAAACCTGACGTCGACCCGAAGAAGGCCATTCGATAGCCTCGCCCAAGGTGATGGACGACCGGTCGCATCATGGATGAGTGTCTCGCCCGGCTCAGACTCAAACAAAAACAAACGCCTGGTACTCAACTCATCACAGCCTTGCACACCACATTTGGCTTCTGGAAGAAACAACAGAAAGCTGGCCGACACCTGAAGAACCATAATGGTTCCAAAATTCGTCACCGGCAATCACTGGACTTCGCTTATCATCGAATGGGCAGAGCGTGAAGCTCTGCTTCACAGTCCCCTGGCAAAGCATCCAATGGGAAGTCTGTCATATCGTGGATGCATGCCTTCGCTCGAGCTATGAATCTCACAAGGGTCCTTTTTCGACATGAAAGTCATCGGCGAGTCTCGCCGACAAAGGAATCACTTCAACCGTGGAATCTATGCTCCAGGTGCCACTCTCTTGTGATGTATCATCGGGAGACCTTTCCCTAGATCCAGCCCGATACATGGTGAAATGCATTGGCCTTACTCCGCTGTGAAACCTGGCGATGACATGTTCCAGGACTCATTACTCACACGGACGCAAGGGAATGGCTTGGTCAAACCTTTGTCCATACCAAGACTCTCTAATCGCTGCTGCGTTTTTGCGAGAGACATTGCTGTGACCCAAGCCGGAGATCTGGCTCGCTTGCCGCCTCTCAGTTTCCCGAGCGGCAGCGATCTGTCTCGCTCCTCGATCTTGCCGAACTCGATTACGATCAAGGTACTCACAGTATTACCCATCTGCTATCGTATTGGTCAGGCCTCGCCAAGATGAGCATCAACAAAACCCAGGCCTGGACATCGAACCCTCATCTCCGTCCGTTGAGGGCGAGATCAACAGCGCTGACGATATACTCGGTTATTCTGTATTAGACATGGTTTAGGACTGGGAAGCAAGATCTGATGATGTTATCGTCAATGGGCAGCACAAGTCTGGACAAGTCCGGCTGTGGTTGGGCCATGGAAGCACCATCACTTCCACAACGTCACGTCCGAAGAAGAAGAGGTCATACATCTGGCAACACCCTCATCCGGCCGCTTCGTGTCGTAAAAGGTCTTCACCAGACGTCGTCCCATCCTCCTCGGCAATACCCTTGGCCACCCTGTCGCCAGAAAGCACCGAGTCACTGCTTCCAAAGATCTCTCTTCCGCAACCCAGTCAACGCGCACCTGGCCCTTTTCCTCTGACTACAAACTTGACCAGCACAAAACAGGCGAGAGATGAGAAGCGTTACTCAGGATGACAATTTGAAGAGCGCGGTGAGCTGGAGAACATGGCCGACATACGCGCATGCCCATGTCCCGGACGCCATTTGGCATTGAACGTGCAATTGGGGCGACGATTACCTGAGTGAAGAATCCTGACAAGTAATGGAGGACGCCGTAGAAGTTCTTGTCGCTTTTACAGACCAGCGCTGGTTCAAGCTCAGGCCCAAAGAGTGAGTTTGCCATCATCAAGCTGTCCTTCAGTATCCGTCATCATACTGCCACTACCACCTATTGAGGTCACCAAGTCACCGCCAGACGAGAACCAGCTCCGTACGAATCAAATCAGAAATGCTCGATTGACATTGGGGAGCTCGAGTCCGTGACAGTGTACATCATGATCCCTTGGGACCGTGACACCACCTCTGATGTGCTGCTTGCCTACGTCAAGTGCATCACAGGAGTCTCCAGTCCGTACCTACCGCGGGACATTGTACTCTTTGTGTCTACCGGGTACACTGACCAGGCACTCTTCTCAGCGCAAGATTCCGAGCACGGTGACTCTGGATGAGAATTTTGGAAACACCGTCGCAGCTGCCGTGGTAAGTGGTCAGGATGCTCAGCCACTGTTTCTCTGAGCGTGAGCAGGAGGTTCGGACGCCGCCCTTCATGCTTACACGGACCTTTTGTAAGTCGGACAATCATCAAGCTTTTTCAGACGAGGTGTCACGGTAATGACATCTCAGAGATACGAGGTGCTCAGGAGCCAGTGGAATCTTTGACACATGGTCTCGCTGCGTGCAGGTCTGGTCTGAAATCGCTAGACTAGCGTATCAACACCCTTGCTGCCTACGAGAGCCGTATGCAGATTATCCGGACCTGTATCACTCGCAATGCAAAGACACTCACTCCCTCCTTCTGCCCCAGCCGCTATGGACGTCTGGAAACTACAGAAGCTCCGCCGATGTCTCAAGGAGCTCTTGCGAAACGCTTCATTGAATTGGCTCTGCACCTTCCTAATTTACTCGTCCGCATCCGCACTGCTTGCTGGCGGTGTGAGCTGCTGAACTTGGCCTCCAAAGGAGATTGGCGCCGCTACTTGTGTCGGGCATTGATGTGCTCAAGCTTCACATCTACAGTCACTACACTTTTCTGCCTATGCCGTTCATTCATCGTCGGCCGGGATCTGCATACCAGAATATACGGCGGCGGCTTTGACGGGATTTGCAAAGCGGAAGTACGGTGTGAGGCAAAGCAGCGATTGATGCAGATGGCATCAACTTAACGCCATTGCTGAAGTTGATGTCTCAGCAAATCACAGCAAACTTCCACGCTCGTATATCTCTTGTTTGCACCACCAAACTACACCGCCTCTTCCACCCGCCCCTTGGTTTCGAATCACAACACGAACGGACAAGAAGCAGGGCATCAGACAGCTCTGGAGATGTCCTGTAAAGCGTACAGCGCCCAGTAGAGATTGCGCCATTGGAGCCGACACCACCATCGATCGACTACGGCCGAACATTCGGCGTTAACTAGAAGCCACACGGCGTTGCTGGCTTCGTGTACGTTGGCACAGTCAGGTTGTCGGACGAGCTCTTCACAAACCAGACTCTTGCCGCTCGGTCTATGTTGCGAAATGACCGGAGCTTGTCTACGACACAAGATATGGTCTCAGACTGTGGTACGATCAACGCCCGAAAATACAGTTGTCCGACTTCAGTGGGATCTTCGCCAGTGCGATTGTGATGATGACTCGTTCTCTGCCCTGGAGCCACGGATCAGTCATCTTGTATGCACTATGGGCGCAATGCATTCATTGGGCACATCCGTGGCCGCAGTTATCGCCCCCGACTAAAGCACTTCCGAACACTGGGGCACATTGCAAGCCAAAAATGGGAAAGGCATACTGCTGTGCTCTGGCGAGATATGTCGCCGCTGTCGTACAATACAAGACAACATCTTTCCATTGACCAAGGCCACGGGCACGGCTACAGGGTACGAAGCATTCAATGTCGGCCGTTACCTGCAAAGGAGTAGATCGCCACAGCTAAAGCACGAAAACATAGCCCGGCATCGCAATACCGACTTCTTCCTTCTTCTCTGCCTGAACATCTGGATTCACTCTCCATCATCGAGCTTGGGTTGGCATGGGTTGATACTGGCGGTCTGGACAGTCGACCAGTGTTTCTTCGAGTGCATAGGCTCACTTATATGAAAACTACTGCGACGAAGTATAATCATGCACTGTTCGACTGAGCTCTATGTACACATTTGGCTTACCGCCGGCAGCATTCTACTATCCGCTCTATTACGTCTACTGTGGAAGCTTCTCGTGGTTGGACTTCCAGGTACAAGCTCGCATTGTTTGAGAGTGTTGCTGGCAGATGTTTGCGCTGCGGTCGTTTCATCGGGACCTAGAGCTCGTCAAGTGTATGATCGGATTCGGGTGCAGGCGATCACATGTTAGCTTCACAGTACTCAAGTGCTGTCGAGAACGGCGCACCTCATGAGGCCGGTATGTGTAAATGTCGCTTTCGCTGATCAGCCGAAAATGGAAAATACGCTCCGGGTGCTGAAATCAATCCACCCCGTCATTACCACCTGCAGCGTTCGAGTACATCCCCCAACGATACCTCAAGGATATTACGGGCCCCAGCATTGCGCAACACGCAGCAACGTCGGCGACGTCTTGAAGCATTACTCTTGACCCACGAAGCATCAATGCGCGCACATCTGATGCCCACGAGCGCATACAATCTCAGACAATATCATCTCTGTCTTGCTGGCTGGCCACAGTCCGATTGAGTGTGCGGGCGCACAACCGGGCGTGAACTTTACAGAGCATTTCAGCCAAAGACTCCCAAAGGAGGCAAAGTGGTGGCCTTTGTACCTTGTGCTTATTTCCCCTCGCAGTAAGAATTTCCTGCGTGGCGCGGTCCACTTCGCCGCTTGAGCTGCGCCAGGAACGGCGGCCGGTTTTTCCTCAAACTCAGGCGACACATCCTTGTACCGAAACACATCCCCTTCACGGATATCCTTGTCTATTAGACTGCCGGATCGCATCCCAACGCTACAAGCAGAGACATGGCTATCAAGTGCATCTTTACGCGGATGTGGCTTGGCAGCAAAGAACACTTTGAATTGTACAACGCATACGCTAGCTCGCCACACCTCGATTTGTCAAATGAATTACCGTCCACGGACGTTGAGTCACTGCTCACAGCCGATGCAGACGACTTCTTCTTCTCAGGAGCTGGTCATGTCTCGTGAGAGCAGTGACGAGGATACCACACCAGAGACATGGTTCAATACAAGCTACTCTCTTGGCTCGATTTTCCAATATACTTCGAACAGACAGGAAAGCGAAGTTGTGTAATCTCCAGAATGTTCTCCAATGCATAGGCAAATTTCTGGAGGTATGTACAGCTTTTATAGCTAGCTTTGTTGCACAGTAAAGTCTGGGTACCCCGCGGCATCTTCTGGTTCCTCTACTGCGATCTCCAGGTTTGACAGCAGCGTGATTGTATCTCAGACGAAAGATAATTTGTCTGGCTATGGCGACGGATTGAAACGAAGCTGACAAAAATGGCATCGATTCTTTACATCTCGGATCGTAGTGCCCGTAGCAAAGGTCTTCCACTCGCAGTTGGACGAATGGCAGGTACAGTATTGACATTAGCATGAACTTCAAAATCAGCAAGATCGGAAAGGAACTTCCCAGATACACCAGAACTTTGATGTCAAGCGACAGCCATAGAGTCTTATAGTTGACTTCGGCGTCTTGACTATTCGCATTTACCTTGGAATCCACAGCATCTTCCACAACATCGACGATATCGTAGATGGCCCTATCTAACAGTTGATTACGCCTAACTGCATCTACCACCCTTTCGAACAGCTTCGTGTACTCCACAAAACGGGTGAATTGGCACATACACTTCGACAGACCCCGGCCGATGACAGCAGCCGCCTCAACTCTAGACTTGGCGGTTTCCTCCTACTTAACGGACTCGGTGTTAGTGAAGACGACATTCTTTACATCTGCGGGAAGATATACTATACGGACCGAGCTGGGACTGGGAATGTCGCGCACGCTCCATGATGCTCTTCTCGTTGGCCACGAGACCGTGAGTACCGTTCTCACAGCCCGGCAAGCAGCAGATCTACACCAATACCTGTGTGATCAAGTGCATAGTATGCAAGTGAACAATCTCGTTCCGCGACGCCGACATGTATTGACAGAGCCTCTGCCATCCTCCGCTCCCCCCCCTGCCTCGAAATGGCGTGTACCCAGGGCTCACTACGGAACAAGTCGTCGTGGTACTGCCTGCAGATAAGCGACATGACCATCAGTACAGGCACATACGGACTTTTACCGACCGCGTGATGAAGCGGCAACATCTTCATTCGTATCGACAGCCTCTCCGCGGAGGAAGTTGTGAACGGTTTGGTCCGACATATTGTCATCAGGTGCTGTAGCGATCCGGACCCTTGATACAGACTACTGCTGCTGCCGGTTCTGAGCTTTTCCTGCTAGGACCCTTGCTTCGCTCCTGCCACGATAGTCGCTCCGCTCCTGCCACCACGCTCTGCTCCTACCACATACGAGCACTGCACGTACGAAGCGGCGTCACACACCTCGCTCGGTCTCTTGTCGGCAGGAGTAGCATCGAGGGATATAAACCAACATTGGGACTCCATTCTCACCGCCGTCATGGTCGAGTGGCATAGCGCATCACTTGTACTCTCTGCGAACTGCGCGATGATCAGGAGGGGGACGCCCCACACTGTTCATCTGCTTGCCTACAGTTCACATCAGAGCGCTGCAACACGCCGACCGAGTACCTGACCAAGCGGTATCTAGAACCGGGGCCATAGAAGATAAATTGGCTCGTCCCTTTGCGGAGAGCTCCCCGGGTGTGTAGTAGTGGTGGGGTACCACCGGGAAGTGAGTCTGGGTTCTGTCCCGTCCTTCCAACATAGAGAAGCGTCTTGCAAGGGATCGTACTTGCCCGCTACTGCTTGGCGGCTTCTCGAAAAATCGCAGTGTCGAATGACCATGAGCGGTACGTCCTTCAGGAAAGGTGTACGGAGCCTCGACGGTCAGAGCGGATTTTCCGAGTCTCCCTTTGGGGAGGATCGCTTTGGTAGGAGATCCAAGGATTTTTTTGTTCTCCAATGCTTTCAGATAGTTGGTATTCACTTGCTACACATATGCTGCACATATGTTGCGCACATGCTGCGAGGTGGATGGCCTGACTTTCGTGGAGGCCGCCCGAAGACTGCTGACATTCGTTCGTGTCGAGAATATCAGAAAACTTCCGCCTTTGGCCATCTGTGAGTCACTCGAGTAGCCCAGGGCATAGCTTCGGATCGAGACAAGCGGAGAACTGCATCGGGCAGTCGGTGGGGTTATCCTTGCCGTTAGCAAGAGAACCTGTAGAGGGAGGCAGTACAAACCCCCTGGATGGCTCGCTGTAGTCGCTTGCCACTGTTGACAGCGGCTTCTCGATACAGACTCTGGCAGTGTCTTTCTAAAAATCTTGCAGTGGTTGCAATACTACCTGGCCTCCAAGCAAGCGTGACATAAGATTGCCATCGACATTGGCGGAAGGCAGCGTGCCGTCAAGTCCAGATTCTCGTTTCACAAGGACCCGGTGTTGTGCGGTTCATGCCATGTGCTAGGTGGCTGTCGTATCCAGCCAGCATGACTGCGTAGCTCTCCGTCAAGAAAGTGTTGTCGTGTGGCAAACAGAATACGCCCATCTCGTCCCAGAATGCTCCCTCGTTCTTCCCTGCAACGGGAAATCCTTTTGGCTTCCCAGCAAAGACCAGCCTGTCGCTTTCTGTCCAAGCGTTCTGCAGCCGCAGCCGCCATAACCCGATGTTCAGTTCGGGCTTAGAACCTTCTTGTCGATCTTATGGATAGGGTATCTGTCTCTGTCCATGAACGCATTGGGCGCCCGCGACACAACCGCACTGCTCGGCCTGTCATCTTTTTTCAGCGTACCTCTCAACACAGATATGCGGTGTGAAACAGAAGTTCCCTCCGGTCAAGCAAGATTTCCGCAATTCCATTCGACATATTCTTCTTCTTCTTGTATCTTTGCCCTTCTTATTATCCTTGTCAGCCTTGCCATCTTCATCGCTGACGCTAATAACAGGTCTTCTCCCTCTTAGCTTTTTCTGTTGAGTCCATCCTGTATGTTGCTTCACCTCGCCTTCACCCAAATTGTAGTCTTCCTCGTGTAAAGAGGGCGGTATATCGTATTCGGGATGTGAGGTGATCGCGAGAGTATCGCTGCGTGTCTGGCTGGTTGTTGTCGAACGTGAACGTCGAGACTGTGCGAGTTTGTGGGTATGCACTGCGTCGATATGCCGGGGATGACAAGGTGAAGTTGACCCACAGGGAAAGTCCGGGGTAGTCTGCGGGGTTGAAGGGGTTTAGGGTGGATGTGGGGGCCAAGGACTTCACTATTTCGCCACCAGGTCCGAGGGTCTCACTACTAAGTCTCACCATCTCGCCAATCCACCATTATCTCACTGAAACTCCGCATCGTCACGCACTCCACCTCCGCAAACACCATCCTATCGATTCGCTACCATCTTATCAATTTGTTATTATCTCATCACTCTGCTACCATCCCACCGGCCCGCTGACACCTCACTGTTGACCTGTTGTTAGTCAACATTCGCAAGTCACGCTGTACTTAATGGATACAAGGAGATTGCTACCCTTGACTTAAGAGGCGCATGTCAGACTCGGATGGCGGAGGAAGCACCGCGAATTAGGCGTCGCTTCGACACGAATATACACTACTGTCATTGTCAAGACCGGCCACGCTTGCTGCATTTATTCTGATAGTAGGTGCTGCAGAACCAATGCCCTGTCCTTCGCAGTACTCACGAAAGTAGCGCAAGTAGCACAAAGAGCCTCCAGGATAGAAGCGAGCATCAATTTGAGCGACTTTCATGGAATATAGAGGGTCTTTTCAAAGTCAATGCACTGTCGGAGACAGTGTCAGAGACAGATATACGATGCTGGAAGAACTTGTAGCAGGAAGTGATCGTACAGGCATGAGGCGAAGTCTTTGACTGGGCTGCGACACTACCCGCAGACTATAATCCGTATTTCAGGACAATCAAGGGCGAAAGAGAAACCTTATTTTGGTTTCATTGCCAGAATCGCAGATGCGGCCATAGTTTCGTATAGTATCCATCTCGACTCTGCGGGGATTGTCTCTTCAGTGTTGTAAACTCCTCGCCCAGGTCCGCCGTCCTTGTCTGAATAGAGCTTTGTAGTGCTATCTTCGGGAAGAGATGTTCTCTTCCTGCCGCTGTCCGCGCCATTCCAACATGGTATAGCTTCTGGATGTGCCCTCACGAGGTGGCCATTTTGAACTTTGGGGTCGGCTATCTGCTGTTCATACTCTCGGGCGCTAGCCCGATCTTTTACAGCATCCAGAACAACTTCCTCTAGTCAGGGCATAAGCGTTGCAAAACTTCACAATGCCGTAACTATCAAGAGCATTGGACCTGGGGTCGGATGGTTCCAGGAGGACAAAGGAGAGTAAGGTAGTGCAGTAGGATATCCAGGACTTCGGCGCGTGAGGAAGTGTTTCGCTGGTGACAAATGAGTGCAAGTGCTACTTGTGATACTGGCGCGAATGCTACGGAAACTGATGGTGGCAAGGTTGAGTTTGGATCTTTCCCAATGTGTCGTTTTCTAATACACTCGGCAGCAATGAATGTATGCGAATGCAGAGTTACGGCAGACATGATTTCCATACATTTGCCATATGCAATACTGTTCCACCCTGCCCTTGCTGCCGGCCACCACCAAAGGCATGTCCCTCTGGTTGGCTCCTACAATTCGGTTGCGATGGCTATTTCAAGGATTCCATGTGCTGCAAAGCCTGAAGTAAAAGACGTACTACGCAGACCCTGCCATGTCATATCGATGTCTATGAGTGTGCAGGCATTTGGTCGTTGTATATCTCATGGTACATACTATGGTTGGTTGTATGGTGATGTGACGTCGACCCTCTCCATGTACACTAGCGCGGACGTGTTCCTGGACTCACGATCGCTGACTGCCCTTTCACTGGACCGCATGTCTTCTCCATTCCAACCACATTCACCAATTCTTCCCGTCCAATAACCCCTTCCAGATCTCTGCCTCCTCCAATTGATCTGCAACGCTCTCTCCACACAGCCGCCCGCTGCAGCCCATCCGGAGACCAGACCGACAAGCTGAATCGGCGCATCTCTCCAGCATTGTACTTCTGCTACGCCGTCGCCGGGTGTGCACTATCCCAGAGTACTCAGAGCTCGGCAATGATGCGCCAGGAGAGGTTTGGAGTAGTCAATCGAGCATACAACCTGGCAACAATGCAGCTACGCTGATGAGTCATACAAAGGCAGACGCTACGTGAGACAAAGTGAGCCTGCATCGGCAAGAGAGGCGATCAGTCAGTGCCAGGTGCCTCAACTGCAGTGCTGTTGGCGGCGCACAAGTTTCGTGAGCTGCGAGGTGGAAGCCGGCTTTGGCATCGATGTTGCTTTCCATGCGCAAGGAAAGAAGGTGACGACGCGATACCTTGAAAACGTTTCTTAACTTGGGTTCTCAGAGGGGCTGCATGCTCCAATGGACCGAGCTGCGTCAGTCAGCGACGATCAATTAGTGACGACCAGTCAGTAGATGGAGTGGGCCTCGCAGAGCTCGATGCGCAGCCTCACCGGTAGTCTGAAAAGGCTGCGACTCCCACGTCTCCTTCGGTCCACGTCTCCTGCTGTCCACTTCTCTCTCGGCCACTGTAGCAGCACTCTTGGACACGGTTCATGGCTGGCATACGGCACCGGAATGCTGATGTTGCAACCATTGCATCAGAAGACCGCTATCAGCGACTCGGACAACATCAAGAAACCTTCGCAACAGCCAGGTCAGTCTGTACAGCGTAATGCCATTCTCTATTTGCCTGGCCACTTGGCACATCGACACACTGTGTTGTTCCTCACGGCGCCTAGCGTAAGGGACGAGGTCAACATCACCCGCTTCGAAGGCACGATACCTGAGACATCCTTGGTTCGAATTGGATCACTCTTTCCTTTCCAAGGCGGTGCATCCTCCAGTGCAGTGCTTGATCCTTCTAGTGGAGTCTTTGGGCGTGGCCACGCACATCCCCAGGAGGACACTCTTGTTGGTGCGACACACATTTGCGACTGTCTTGATCTGGCCTGTGCGACTGGTGGCTCGATCATTGTCACCATTGCCGCCATTCAATTTGCCATGTCCCTTCAGCAAGGAGACTACGATGCTGCTTTCCAGCTCTTCATAGCTTTGACTCGAGAAGAGAGAAGAGCCCACTAGATTCGTGCAACAATTTCACGGCCTAGCAATAACGGGCTTGGTGCAGGCTTACCGCGACTGTCGGATTGAGGCTTTCATGCAGAAGGTACCACAGTATGTTCAGCTTCGAAGCGAACTGCAGTTGGAGCACTTTGCATGCCGTGGATGTGGGTTGAGTAAGATGGAAAGTATCTCGTGGACGCAGCGATCAGCAGCCCGAATGTATGGCGTCAAAGAAGCTGCGTCCAGCTTGGTCGACATTCTCTTGCTAACAATGGCACGCCAGGATATGGACAACGAAAGATGCCTGGGACGCTTGAACTCCCAACGTCTCCCTCTTCTGGTAAACACCCCGGCATCTTTGTTCTCTACCTGCAATGGACCTACCTGTACATGAGTGGCTGAATCGTGCCAGGCACCTTCATCACGTCGATAATGAGTGGTGGTAGCCGCTCCCACCTTCGGTCCTTGAAATAGAGGCTTACTCAGACAGTGCGAACCGGATCATAACAGGGGTGACGAGGAACGACGGCAGCTGGAAGTATGCGAAATGGAGACGGAAAGCTTTTGGTATAGTTCGCGGTAAGGACATGGATTCGTAAGCGTTGTTATAAATCGCGGGATGACGTATTGGGCGAAAGGCAGAAGCCTGCGTTGCACTGAAACCAAGGTGCTGGTTAAGGTTGCAAGGGAGGTGCCTTTGGAAACTGATATTAGTGAGAAGAAAAAGAGCGGAGTCGTTCAAAAGAAGAGGTGACTTTAGGACGGTGTCGTAGTTTAGAGATTGCTAACACACAGACACATTCGAGATGCCCCTTCCTGGATGATACGAAGTGTTTAGTTGATGTCTGGCTGGGCAGCGTTCTCTCGTTTGATGGCGAAGTTTGCCAAGTCCGGAGGATGAAGGTAAGAATGACAGCAGATTCCGCTGAATTGACGGTGCGTCTGATGGCTATCCAATCGATGCACAACAACCTACAGAGCAATCACTTTAGCCGTCATTCTGCTCTCCTTCACCCCCGGCTTAGATCTCTGGCAGGGTGGCGAGCTGTCCAATGTCAGCCATAGTCTTGCCGAGTCTCAATCAAAACTGGGTGCCCATTCGACGAAATTGTGTCCTTCCCTTCGAGCGCAAATGCGAGCCATCCAAGTGGATCGCCAGGTCCGAACGTCATGGCTACAAGATGGCCTCAAATGGGGGTTTCTCAGCCAGTCGCACTGCGCCTTGCAATAAGCATTGCTTGGGGTGTCTAGTTCATGGAGTAGACAGACATCAAGCCTGCAAAGGGTTGGTAGGCAACTTCGGTGCTTCACTACTGCCCACTCAGATCCAGGTCCAGCCTGTCGATGATGACTGCGACCATCTTCGACTTATTGATTGCTTTGCCGGGTCCTTTCAGAAGCGGCTCCATTATCTGTATTCATCTCAGAATCTCTGGGCCAAGCAGAGCATTCCTAAGTGATGCTTGCTGTACAATTCTTGCCAGCTTCGTGGGGCTTGGAACCTCGCACGCGCTTTTGGCGCTGCTGAGCAATGCGCAGTGCGCTATGACAGCGAGCATTCCATCAAGCCGTTTGCTTTGGCAACGACCAATAACGCACAGCATGGAATTTGCACTCGTACTTGAGCCGGCTGGGCCTGAAGGTGGGTAGGGAAAAAGATCAGGTCGAGCTGGCTTTGCCCGATCCGAATTTCAAAGTCGATCGGTTAGTGATCTGCTAGCCAACGATCGTCGACCCACACCACCTGCGCGACAGATAGCTGGAGTGATCGACAACGAAGGACGACATTTTGAGCCCTATGCTCCTGGCAATGATCGAATACGGTCAACATGTCCAGTCGGAGACTTGTAATTCGGTCTACATTTCACGGCCTATCACGCATGTAGATCGGAAGTGGCGGAACACGAAGAACGGGCCCAGTTAGTACAATTTCGAGTCAATAGCTCTGCCGATAGTATTGTACGAGGATGCGAGTAACAAGGGTGCCGAGCTGTCGAGCACGACCACCAAGAAGACCCACACCATGCGCACCTCAAGCACGCAGAAGACGCCGGCCCCACTGTTGACCGAAGTCGCTGAGACGAGTGGTTACAAGGGGTCTAGACGACCTTGACGCATTGGACGACGAGCCTGAGTACAGCAGCCACGGCGAATTCGATGCTGAAGCAGACGGTTCCGCAGAGAGCAAGGATCTAGTCACGGCCCAGTCAGAGCAGGCCATTGCGTCGAAGCCGACGAGACAGCCCTCAACGATGATTCAATGCCTCCTCGCGGCCGCAAAGCGCATGGTAGATCGCTACAGATCTTGCGTCTTTGACAGCGTATGTGCTCCTAGGTCGTGACGGTAGTGAATCCTTTCTGCCTCTCAGCGGGTCACGATCGGTCTCCAGGTCCTGAAGTGGGTTGCCCCAGCGAGTACAGGAAGTACGACGTAGGCGAAGCGTGAGTACAGATACTCAATCGGAAGAGAAGTCAATAGGCGCAGTTTACGGTGGTGATACTCTGTTAGAAGCTCGGGTGGGTGCAATGCATGCGCGCGGGCTGCCCAGCACCAGCAATAGGTTGTGCCATCATACTTGGGCATAAAACCTAGATTGCCACGGCCCCAAGCAATATGTATATCTGCTCCCAAGTAAAGGAAGTTTTCTGACAAGTCGAGCACTCCCGCTCCGTCGAGCGTGTGGATATGCCAGCTTGACATGTCGCTGTCCTCGGCTCTCTTTCGCCGCAAGAAATGATGTGCGCACCCTGTAGATCGAATCTATGCCCCGTCAATCGACAACTTGGCCCAGTTGACGAGTCTTCGATTTCAGGCATACCACTCCAGAGGGATAGCACGTGTTTTCCGAGGTCGGGGGCGATAGGGCATAGGTATATAAGATGGGGCGTAGGCGATGAGGACGAGTTTTATCATCGATAAGGCCCCTTTTGGAGCCTACAAGTCGATCAAGAATTGTCTTGAAGTCAGGGCCAATGATCTCGTAGCCTTTGAGGTCCGGTTGAGAGACCAGGCAACGTCGACAGAAGCATCAGCCATTGCGAAACAACACATTATATACCCATTCTTTAGTCCTTACCGAGTGACGTCTGCACCACAAAAACTGCTTGGCGTGGCCGCCACGACTTGCCATCTTAGTGCGTGAGAGGAGTTGGTTATGAGAAGAATAAGGAGGACCACGCTATTGACTAATTGGCACGCTCTCTGGCATGTAGGCCGTCGGTCGGATCTGAGGGATTAGTGCGACACTATCTGCTTGTTCGACAGCCATCATAGAAACCACAGAGTGGGGAGACAATGACTAGCCGAGACCACCAGCGGATGGGCTGTCGGCATAGACAGAATGTTACCCGTCATGTGATACTTAGTCAATACCGAAGGCTCGCTGCAGCGGATCTTGGAAGTTGATCCGCATGTCAAGGGTTCCAATCGATCGCTTGAGACGTAGCTTGACAATGATATGCTGCGATCGCTTCGCCAGTCATTGCATGAGCATGCATCTTGTCCGACACTGGAGTCCTGCCAGTCAGGATAGTGTGCTTGCCTGGGAGCGAGGCGACACGTTATCGAAGAGGCTTGGACTCTGGACCTGGACTTCATGCAGCTGACCGATCAATGCTGCTTCATCTGGGACTGTGTCGCGAAGCAGGAGACGAGTGATCATCTCAACATCCTGGCGATGTAGCAGATCACGCCCAGCGTCGATGGTGGTTGTGAAGACAATATGCTTCTTGTGGTCCATGTGCTTCTGCTGAGCCATCAAGACATTGAAATCAGCACTGTGCCATATTTCTGGATCGTAGCGAGGAAGAGGATGCCCTGGTGGATTTTGTACCACTGCCGCTTCCGCCGGACGTTACTCTTGGACTTCATCGCTGCCTGCATTGGTTCCAGCACAGCATTGGTGCGCTATACCTAGCGGTGAGGGAAAGCGGCTCGGGCAGTCTTGCGCCCGGCGAAGGTGTCCTACGCTATAGGGTGACGTCACAGAAGACACGGCAGCGTCTCCAGATATATTCCGGCTCCTGCTCGCCTGCTGTGCCGTCTCCTGCCCGCCTCGGACAACTCTCCTAGCTTAGCAACGCTCTTTCCCCTCCGACCCGCTCGCCTGTAGCGATATCATTTGAGTCATACGATCATGTTCAACGACCGAGGCGAGGTCGACGAGGTCGAAGAGTACGAGGACTATGCACCCGAGGAGGGGGAGCCGGAGGATACGAGCAGGCTGGATGCTATCACCCGGCGCACCGAGATGAAGGATCCAACAACGGTGCCCTGGGATGTGCATGCGACTCCCTCCGACCTTGCTAGGCTCCGAGCCGGGTTTACGCCGCGTAACCAGGACGAGAAATGGAAGATCTGGTGCAAGGAAGAGGGCCAGGACGACGTGCTCCGTGTAGGCATAAGATGGTCGATCATGGGGAGCGACAAGTACGTCGTGCATATCAAGCATCATCCCGGAGCCGGCGATGCGACACTTAAAGCTCTGACCTGGGAGCACGACTTTTTCGGGATACATCTGACGGAGAAGCAGGCGAAGGCTGAGGTGATTCTCGTCCTAAGGGCCTGGCTCGACTGCGTCTTCGAGACGCTACCGGAGTCTAACGTCGACGACATACTAGGCCCGGGTCATCGCTAGGTCGTTTCTGTAGTCGGCCATAGCTGCAGGTCGTCCCTAACGCCACAACGAGCTGAATGTAGACTTCTACGTACAGACTCATCCGAGTGCTTCAATCCCCTGCTTGTACGGCCTGCAGCCTCTATAGTAGCCGCTTGCCAGCACCGTTATAGAGGGCAGCGGATGGGGAGTAAGGTCTCGGGAAGATGAAGGTGCCCGACCATCACGACCTCTAACTTGTCAAGGACTAGAAGTTTGTTAGACTTGCTATATATAACGTACTGTTACCGGCTTGCATTATAGTAGGGAGCGGTGAAATGCGGTGAACGAGTCATTCGTACTTCTCCCTAGTCGATTGGCAATAGAAAGCTCTCGATTCACCTCTAGATGTAGAATATACGGCGACAACCTTCGGGCCTGGCTCGATGTCTTACTAGCATACCCAAAAGTCTCGGCCGTGAATGAGACAGCAGTCTTTCGGCTCGATATTGAGCATCTCCTCCAGTTCCTTCGTGACTTTCAAGGCACTCACGTTCGATCGCTCTCAAACAGTAATCGAGTCTGTGATACTGCAGTCTCGATGAAAGCATATGGTAGTCGGTGCACGTATGTCCGGACGCACTGCGAGCACACAGTTATGATGTTTGGTCTCGGCAGATGCATGCCGTGTTGCCGCATGTGAAACGCACGAAGTCGGAGGACAGATATGTACTCCAAGGGTGCCGATGAACTGTCTTCAATCAATAGATGCTGGGATCATGAGTTTGAGCGCTGCAATTCGAAGCCGTCTCTCGTGTTCGATCGATATAAGCTGGGTCTTATTTGCACCCTTATCCTTCTTGAGAATCTAGCCTACTATCGTTTAAGGTTCATCATAAGGTAGTGGCCATCGGGAAGCTCCACCAGATCTGCACGTGGCAGTAGAGTTTGCAGGTGATAGTTGACGATAATCCACAGTGCGCGAACTAGTCAAATGCCGTAAGGATTGAAGCAGCCCATGCACGGCATTCGTACAGATCGATGGGCAATTCGACCAAGTGAGTCGTGCCTTGGCAGATACTATTCGTAGAAGTGAGTACTTGTTTGAACAGATTGACCAAGTGGAAGCAGTAAAGCATCTCATCCTGCTATTGCTGCCTTCTTTTTGGCTTGCTGGTAGCTTTGGAACAGGAGCAGCAATGGTGAAGCCAATGCTCACGCGGCAAATCTCGAGCAGTGAAAGCGCCGCTTTGTGGTAAGACATGACGGTACGCATTGTAGACAGAAGCTTTGCTAGTACTGCAAGACTAGTGTGTGTCTGATTTGGAGTGACGACGGCGGCAGCGATGATAACGAGTACCAAGATCGCGCAGCTCCTCATGGCGTTGACAATACTCCCACGTCTGATGCCCTTGGCGGGTCTAGAGTCACGCCATCAATCGAAAATTCAGATCAAAATGTGCCAGGGAAAGAAGAACAATCACCACTGGAGGAGGTGCACAAATTGATAGTCGACGATAAATAACCTTAACTCGCAGGAGATGCCATCGAGGAGCACGGACATTGATACAAACTATCTTTAGACGACCTGGAGAAAGATATCGGAACGGAGCCAGTGGTCTGCAGAGAAGTATAAGAGGAAGGCAGAACACCTACTGGCGGCAAGCTCGTACACCAGCCAGACGAAGATGAAGCTGCTCAGAGAGATGGAACAGTTAAAATACACCCAATATCGCTTCTTCGAGCGCCGCTGTGTGCATGGCTGCGCCTGCATTGGTAGTATTGCCACTAATTCTACTCCTACGCCCAGTCCTAAGTGCGTTTGCAGTGAACGCCTTGAGCCCAAACCGCTCACAGGTCATTGAATAGTCCAAGGGCTGTCCAGCTTATGTCAAAGGAAACCAAGACAGAGACCACGAAATACAGTTGGCTGCAGCATGTTGGTCTCCCGAGACATGAGTACTAGTCGATCTGCAAAATGTTCAAGCCGGCAAAGGCTATAGAAGTTCAGAAGGCCAAAGCGGCAGCCTCCAAAGCAGCAGCCTGCAAGTCTGACGCCGTTCCCGCATCGCCCACGCTTAGAAGCAGGATCTGGTGAAGGGCATGTGCCTGAACTGATCACTTGGCGACGGTGGCCAGCCACGCTGGCTGATGTTGAGTATGCGAGTGGGATGCTTCAAGCCTAAGTGGGATGCGATTCAAGCTTTAGTGCAAGCGCATTGCTAGCGGCAGTGGTCAATGGTAAGATGCTTATCGTCAACACAGGGAAGGTGAAGGAAGGAGTGCTAGAGAAAGGAAAGGGTGGATTGGGTGGTAGGTGGTGAAAGGTGGAAGACGGGCGGTGCGAGTGTGTGCAGACAAATGGACGTGAAGCGGATTTAAAGTGCTGTAGAGACCCACTTTTTGTTCTTGAAACATGTGAATCCTCGGATCGCCAACCATATCAACAACATATGAATAAGAACAATGGATCATGCTACTTTCGACGACATGGAAGTGTTCGCTCGGCAGTATCGTCAGCAGCGAGAGGCTGCATCGCAGGCGCCTCCGGCTCTCGATTGGTGAGTAGAGTATTTCTCTCGCATTACGGCTGTAACTGATTGGCTTGCAGAGATGTTCTGACTCCGTGACCATTCGCTCGATCAGGCACTGCCCTGCCGTGGTTCACTTACATCTTCGGTCGTGCTTAGTGAGTATCGGTTGGATTTCAGTGTCGGTGATAGATCAATGCCAACGGTCATACAGGGATAGACTTTTTCCCTCACTTCAGCGTTCACCCTGGCGTCTCCTCCTTCTCCACCGTTTGGGCGGCTATTCCTTCTCCGGCTGCTCACTTGGTCGCTCGTTGTCTGCGCCGCCTACCCGGCTCGATCCGCTACGATGGCAGTGGTTCCATCTGGGCTATTTCAGACAGTCCTCCTCGCTTTGCTGCCGACGCTGCTTCTTCGCAGGCACTTGAGCAGCAACAGCAGTAGCGGTCACCAGCTCTGACGAGGGCTTGCAACTCTGGTTTTCCGTATGGTGATTGCGCTCCGCTACATCGTCCCCTTGGTCTTTGTCCAGGCTTGTATAGATCAGCAAGGATAGACGAAACGCTGCGCATCCGAAGATTGCTGCTTTAAGCAGTTCGCACTATCCCAGGAGTGATTAAGCCCAATGCAGGGATACCGACCATCTGCGACGGACTAAGAGGGGACATATGGCTGATCTCCCTAAGCAGCTGGACATCAGCCGTAGTTTTGTGACCAGATCGAGGCTTTTTTTTTGAACACCAGAGCGGCCTGAGATACCATCTCGGATTTTCTTCGAAGGGGAACCAGGCTTGCGCTTATGTTCTGTACGACTTCACTTGCTGGTGGATATGTTGACAAACAGAGCGCTGGCTGTGAGCTGCTTCCATGGTGGCTCCTCGACAAGAAAATGGCTTCACCTCACCACTCTTGTCAAGCGTTTCTTTTCTTTTCTGCACGACTTCACGAACTTGCAACGACTTCACGAGCTTGGAACGGTCTATCAACGAGCAGACCGTTCAAGTGAGCTTGCAAGGTTGGCGTCGTGAAAAACGGTCGACAGTCCTGTGTGCCCTTCGTCCAGGATGACGATGAACATCGGGTCGTGAACGGCGTAGCGACGTTCGATGCGCCTGGCGTCTTGTGATCGGTGATTGTTGTCTCCCACTGATCTATGTTCGAGCGCTGTGGGCTGCCGCATCACATAGTGTACTGCTAAGCAACTCGAGCTTTATCATTCACTTGTGGGGGGCCACTTATTCCGGCAAGGTCTCTATCGTGAGTGACTGGAACTGCTGTCACACAGGATGCCAGATCCAAAGTTTGATAGGCTGTGAGTGATTATGGTGGAAACTCGCTAGCTGAATGACCCGCGCGCAATGTTCTGACCTCTTGCACTTCACTACCTTCTGCGACTTGGCCACGCGTAGCCGTGCGTGTGAAGATCCATGGTCTACCACGAGGCATATCATTCGCTATAGCGTCTCCAGACTTTTGGTCACGGCCTATGCGTTTGCGGCTCTGCGATTGCCTGACCTCTGCATCTCCGGGCTCATTTCCTTCGTCACGCCTTACGGTTGTGCGATAGTAGGTCGTCTAATCGATGTGTCGTCATGCGTGGTGTAGAGCCATCATCAACCACACGGTATAACAACGTCAGCATACGTATATACTCGCTTTGATGTCACCGCTTGCCGTCGTCATTGCCTGTCGCTTTGATATAGGTACTTGCATCTCGTCATCTGCTGCAATCCGACCAATCTTCAGTTGGCCTCCCATTGCTAGCGATGGAGTCTCGTAGTTTGTCATCATGACCAGATCGCTGGCCGGATACGCAGTCGTTCTCGAAGACTTTCTGGAATTGGCGCCGGCCGGCATACTGGGCGACATGATTGCTAGAAGTTAATTCAAGGCGGCTGTAGGCGCTGTTCGCCAGGCTGGAGGTGGGTTGAGTGCCTACTCGCTCGAGTGATTGTAGAGCCTTGTCCGACTGGAAGTCGCCAATGACAGCATGCTGTAGCAATCCTGTGAGCTTCAAGGCTCCCTTTTATGCCTCTCTTCCTCCAATACTTCATCAATATCCCCTTCTTCATTGTTCTCATCGTCCTTCACAGCTTCTTCTGCATCCGTTCAGCAGCTGAAGAAGCTCATCTCTTCCTTCGAGACTTCAAGATCCTCCACACTGAGTGGAGATCCCTGGGGCATACATATGTTACCTCAGATCCACTCTCACTGGACTCTTTCGCACTCATTTCGGGTTGGAATCCCGGTGGCGCTGTCCTTGGCCAACCGGAGCGAAGTGTCTCGTCATCACTTGAGGATCTCGCGCCCGGTGTACATACCAATACCGACAATTCTGTGCCGACTCCACCTCTCAGGTAGTATATGCATATCCGAGAGAGCAGATTACGCACTTAAGCTCGCTTCTGCCTTTAGACTCCGGTCTCTGGCTGATCGCCGCTCTAAGCTCAAGGAGTTCTCTAAGAAGTACCTGCGATGATACTCTAGAATGTCTTCTGTCAGTAGCTATGCTCTGCCAGTATTGAGCTCTTTTGATGTCTTCGTGGCCAATTCTGCTGACGGTAGCTTTGAACGGCACAATAGTGGAGGGTCGTCCTGACAGGCTATGTAATTGGCCTTGCCATGAGCGGAAAGCCTCAGGTAGTGACCGTGTCGAGTGTATGTCAATGTTTTGTCAACCTGGTCATCGTCGTCGGGATGATCGCAACCTCGTGTACAGTGGCGTTTAGGTTCTGATGATCATTAGAAGGCATGCGATCCAGACGAAGGTCTCCTCATGTGGTGGCAGTCAGCTTTTATTAGGACCAGATCGCCCCCTTTGGGCACCATATGCATGGCATGGATCCTTTGTTCAAGTGATCGGCATGTCGATGTTTGCTTGCTCCGGCTCTGACTCGAACTCCTCGGTAAGCTGTCCTCTTGTCCGACAAATAGGCAATCGTCCTTCTCGACTTCCAGCAAGGCATCTATGAATCCCGGCACCTGTGGACCAAGTCGTTCATAAGTGCCACTGCAAGATTCTCCTCGTAGATCTCGAGCAATTGAGCATCATCGAACGCGTGCAGCAACAGCACAGGTGATAAACCAGGTTGTGGGCGTGCCTGCGATGACTATATCGCCCTGGAGAATCTCTCATTCTCGAAGACGGCAAGGTCTTTTAGCATGTACTGTATCCAGTACATCGATACCTTCTGGTAGACAATGCAAGCCGGGTAATGACCCTTACCATTGTGAGCTCGTTGAGGCGACGGAGCTACTTCCTTCGGCAGGATGTAGATGGCTGTCGCGTCAGCATCGTTGAAGCCTCCTTGACGATTGTTGATCTTGACGAACGTGCCAGAGGCGGCGTTGTGTCTAAGATCGTCGGTCTGTCGCTCGAATGTGACCTATTCATGCCGAGGCTACGTCCGAGGGACTTTTTGATAGCCCAAGTACCGCATGCTGCCGTGTCTGCTAGTGTTCAGGTGCTGTCTGGCCGAAGGGAAAGTTCTGAACTGTGACCTTCTTCTGTTCCAAAGCGTGGCGGTTGTATGCTAAATTCACACTTATACTGCGCAGAAGGGCATGCCGTGAGTGTTAGACGATATCCGTGGTGATTGGCTGCTTCATCAACTTCGTTGTACCAAAGGGTACCTGGCCTTTGGAGAACCGAATGGGCTTCGACGGTGCATGACGACTTCTCATTTCTGAGTCTTGGCGCAATGGAGGCCACCGGATGTACTTGGACCTGAGCTTGACCCTGCAGAAAGGTGTCTGGAGGTGCTTGGCGCTGCAATCGTTGACATCGTTTTATCTCGGAGTTGTCCCTGAAGCTATTGCATAGGCGTGGGCGCTTCGTGATGTTGACGAGGACATTGACCACCGAGTCAGCTTCGGCACCAGAGTACTTGCCGTTTCCCGAATTTTCATCGTCTACATTAGAGTCGGGCTCATTACCCTTCAATTCGGAGGAGGCGTCACAGCCGCCTTCTTGGTCAGAGGTGTCAAAGTCCGGTGGTGCAATCTTCATGTCTTCGTCCACCTGAATTTGTCGGGGAGGATAGGGGGAAGTGCAACATAGTTGTACGTGCGCATGGTCTTCAATAAGTCCAGGCCAGATTAGCGACGCCTGGGCAAATCGCTGTCGAAAGAATCCCAAATCGGAGTGTCCCCATGGTTTCCGTTCCGTTCCAATCGATTCGATCCGCTGAGCTGTCCAGTATAACAAGCAAAGGGCGTTGAAGGAGGCATGGGCCATACAGCTGACTCAGAATGATCTCTACCCTCGTTCCCCACGCATTCAAGACTCTCCTATACATCCCAAGACTTTTCCTTGAATCCAGGACTTTCCCACGCCTAGGATTCACCCACACATCCAAGATTCTCCCACACTTCTAAGAACTTCCCACACATCCTGGTCCCTGATCTGCACATGGCCTACCAGCCAACTATGCGTAGCCTGCCTCATGCATTCTCCTGCAACCACTCTTGCACCCAATGACCCAGTCCGTCATGCTTCAGCCACGCGAATGTCTCCCAGCTTGGTTTGAAGGCTACGTAGTACTTGTTGTCCTCATTAGTCTTCCCTCTCTTCGTGTACAGGACGGAGGCTATGTCACTTTTCCTGATGGCTTGTTTCTCTCCGAATGTAAGCCAGGCGGGGTCCCAGGCTACGAGCAGCTCTTTCTTGTCATGGTTGTAGTCGAGGAATGTTGTTATGGACCAGACGGGCTCTGTGACGGCGGATTGGGTCTGCTGTGTCGGTTTCTTGGTGGTGCTGGATTTGCGTTGCCTGTGCCCTTTGTCTCCTCCATCCTCGTTTCCTTTCATGTCCATGTCACCTTCATCCTCGCTGTCCTCAATGTCCATGTCGCCTAAATTGTCGCCTTCGTGGTTCTCCTCTTTCCAACCTCCCACAGCCGAAAAGCTCCCCAGAGCAGGGCGGTCGCGGAAGCGGTCCTTGCCGTACTTGAGGTGCACCTTTGTCTTCTTGAAGGGCGGCGAATGGTGCAAGGAAGCGGGTGGTGCGTTGAACTCGGCTTTGGTACCTAGATGGTTGTCGTGGGAGAAGGAGAATCTACGCTTGCGGGATTGCTGGACTGCAGGTGGTGGTGGGGATGTGGTCGTTGCCCGGTGGCTGGAGAAGTAGGCAAAAGGATTGCTTATACGCGCCATAATTGCACGTGTTGCGTAGTGGGAGGGAGTAAGAGCGTGTCGCGCAGTAATATAACAAATAGAGCAGTGGAGGTAACAAGGTAAGGTCGGAAGTCGTAAAGGTAATATAGGGTAAGGGCGAGTAAATCGCGTCGCGTCGCGTCGCGTCCTAAATAGATTCCCGTAAGGGACCTAGGGCAGGTCCTTTAGCTTTATATAGTAGTATATAGACCGCTTTGGCTTAGTAGAGAGTTAGTTCCTTAGGATTATAATAGTAATTTCTTTAGGTACTTTTACTTTCTCTATTAGTCTAAAGCTATAGATTATCTTTAAATACTTTATCTAGTCTTTTTCTAATCTTTAGAGCTCTATATAGTACTAGGTAGTAGATATATAAGAGGTATAAATTTTAATATAGTATTAAAGTATAGCTTAAAGTAAATCCTAACTACTATTTTATAACTAACTTATAGTAAGTTATTTAAACGTTTTTTAGGTTTTTTTTTTTAGAGTTAGATTTAGGGTTAGGGTTTTTTTACCTTAAGGAAGTCCTAGGTAAGAGTTAAGAGTATAAGGTAGTAGATATACTTAAGTAAGCTAATATAATAAGGAGATATAGTAATATATAAAACGCCTAAAGATCCTTTAATTAATAGATAGAAACTAATCTCTATTAGTATTCTATTCTTATAGGCCTTATATATATATACTATATATATTATATATATAGCTCCTTATAAATAGGCGCTAAGCTCTATACTATAACTCTATTCTATTATAATAACTATCCTCCTCTTTCCTAGTAAATATCCTTAGTTCCTATAGATTATAACTATATTAAATATATTCTATATTCTTTATAAAGATTAGAGAAGAAGATACTACTTATTAGATAAGAAGCTTAAGCTTCCTTAGCTATATTACTATATTTTCTATAATTCTTATATACTTCTCTCTAGGATAATAAGTATACTTTAGTATATTCTTAATATAGCTATTTATCTTAATAGTACTATCTTCTAAAAGTATCTTTATCTTTCTTATACCTAATATATTAGATATTAGAATAATTAAGATAAGGCTCCTACTTCTTATCTTAGAGTTACTAATAGTCTATACTATCTAATATATTAAGTAGGTTATACTATTATAAGAGGTAACTCTAGAGCGATTAAGGGTTACCTAGTATTTACTTATATATTATATAGGTATATTCTACTAGACCTTAAGTCCTACTATATAGTTATAAAGATTTCCCTAACCTATAGGATATCGAGGGGAACGTAGAATACTATATTCCCTAGGGTTCTAGACTACTAAAAGTAATAAGCTAGCTTACCCTAAGCTATATTCCCTAAGCTACGTTTCCTATCCTATATATACACCGCCTAATATCGCTTAGAGCGCGTATAAATATCGATATAAATACTCTCTAAGCCCGATAGTATCTCTATAATAAGTTATAGGTCGCTAGGTACTATAGTAGTAGCGCTATACTATCGTCGTCCGTCCTATATAGATTTAGCTATTAGGCGTAACCTACCTACTTATTACTATATACCTACTTACTATATACTAATAATTATATATAGATATCCTAATATACTATATACCGATATAGATCGTTAGGTATATAATAGTAGATATAAGTAGTATATAAGAGTATCCTATTATAGTCGAGAATACCTAAGAGAGGCTATAGTAGTTACTCTAGTATAGGGTTATAGTATACCGCGTATATAGCTATATACTATAAGGTATTAACGACTATCTACGTAATTTCTATTAGATAAGGAAGAGTAAACGCTACGCGATTATAGAGCTCTTCGCCGACTATAGATTATTACTACCGCGAGATATATAGCTACTACGACTACTAGGTAAGCTACTCGACTTCTTAGCCCTATCGCGATAAGCGTTTATATACGACGAAGCTAGGTATAATAAGATCTCTATTAATCGCGATAAGATCCGTAAGTACTATAATAAGGCTTATAGTTAGCGTATAATATAGAGTCGATAGGAGTACTAGTATTATATATTAGTATAGACGTTCTTTATAGAGAGAGGAAGCGAGCGTTTCTTTATAGTAGACTATATCGAGGCGTATAATAGCGATAGGTAGAGTAGTAGTAAGTTAAGTATAGCTATCGTAGGCTTTACTATACCTAGTAAGAGTATTATATTAGCTAAGCTCGAGTAGTAGAGGTAGATTTAGGAGAAGCGTAAGAAGGAACTAAGGGTAGCCGAGTTATAGACCGTAAAGACTAATTATATACTCTAGTTTAAGCGTAATTAATAGCCTAAGTATCTTAAAGGACGGAATCTACGGTATCTTAGTTAGGCGATTCGTCTACTAGAGCATAGTAATAAGGCGCTAATTAAGGCTATTAAGGCGAATAGTAAACTTATTAAGCGATACGTCTTAGGGTTATCGACGCTCGACTTAGAGTTACGCCGCTAGCTACGTAGTACTAAGTAGGCCGACCTAGATATATAGCCGCTCGCGAGACTATAGAATAGCGACTCGTAGAAGCGATATAGTATATATATAGCTCGATTATTATACTACTCGTTACGCGTACTTAAGAGTAAGGAGGGTATAGCCGCGAGGTTTAGGGTTATTAAAAGTAATAAGAGTACTAATAGTAATAGTAATAGTAATAGCGATAGCGATAGTAATAGTAATAGCGATACTAATAGCGATAATAGTAGCGAGAGTAGTAATAATATTAATAATAGTACTAGGGTTAGTAACTATACTATCGTCGATATAATAAGGGATACGCGAGAATTATTTCTATAGTTAGGCTTATAAAAGTTACTTCTCTAGATATTCTAGGATATACTCGCGACCGACAATAGTAAAGTATAGTAAGACGCTCTACTAGAATTCTATAGCTCGCTTATCTTTTAGCGAGTAAGAGGCGATATAGTTAGTAGTATTATATTATACTTCTTAGCTATACTCGGTATCGACGAGGAGTTAAATTAGCTACGATAAGCGAACGACTTCTTATATAGACTTATAGGAGTAGTCTATTATATATAAGTACTTACTACTAAGAAGCTTATATCGTCTACGGAGCGAGATAAGTAGGGTAACGTAGATAACTAGGCTTTTAAGAAGGCTCGCGAAGAGTATCTTATAGACAGTTCTCTTAGCGTAATAAGTAAGATACTAAGCTTACTTATATATAGTAAGAGTCTCGCGATAAATTATAGTAATATAGGAGCTATATTCTAGTTAGACGATCGCTTATATATATACTATAAGGGTAATCCTATTAAGCTACGTCGCTTTCGAGACTTTATATAAGGCGTTATAGAGTAGGCTAAGATATAGCTCTAAAAACTACTAGGAAAGGAAACTAAAGAGGAGTTTAAGTTAAGGCTATATATACTTAAAGACGATATTATATTTACGAAGTATAGCTAGTCTTTCGTACTAAATAAGTAGAATTAACTTACTAATCGATAGTAAGTACTACTCTAGAAGGTACTCGATATAGACTTAGAATTTAAGATTAAAAGGCGAGGAGAGTTATCGAAGCTAGTAGCGCGCTACTATCTATACTCGATCGACTAGTTTCGAGAGTCGCTTCTACTCTATATATATATCTATAGTAGATAACCGTTACGTAGTACTAAGCTTACGTCGCTACGCTTTCGTAATATATTCTTATAGGACTATAATATCTATATTATCGATAGGTAGGTAGTCTTCGTTACGCGCTATTATAAATTATAGTCGTAGCTCGATAAGCTAAAAGTAATCCTACGGTTTATACCTAAGTAGGTCGGGTAGCTAGTAGCGAAGTATCTAGTCTTCGTATAGCTAGTACTAGAGTATCTCGGTATATAGATCTAGTAGGATAAGTAGACTAACTTTATATAGATAAACGATAGGTTAGAGCTATAGGATATAGATCGCTTAACGAGGATTATATAACGCGAGTTATAGCTACGATTAGGTCTAGGGCTTATAACCTATAACTACTAGTATATCGCTATTAGTATTAGCTATAAGGTAGTTAGTACCGTATTCGCGAAGGGCTACTAGGAAGATATAGAGGAGGATAGGGACGAGGAGATAGAGGAGGAAAATAACGATATACTCGAGGTCTTAGTAGGCTATAAAGGAGAGATAGGTATAAACTAATATAGGGTACTACTAGACGTAATTAAGTATCTAAGTAACTAGACCGTCGATACGTTCTAGCTACTTAGTATAAAGTAGTATACGTTTCTCGAGCTAGTAAGTAAGGTAGAGAGTAGTAAGTAGAAGTAGAAGGTATATCTACGAGAGGCGAGTA
The DNA here is from genome assembly GCA_002785985.1 of Microcyclosporella mali. Lineage (NCBI taxonomy): Eukaryota > Fungi > Ascomycota > Dothideomycetes > Mycosphaerellales > Mycosphaerellaceae > Microcyclosporella > Microcyclosporella mali. The sequence goes on along the minus strand of NHNU01000025.1, from coordinate 505 downwards.
TCGAGGAGGCGTTATAGTAATATAGTAGCGAGTATAGTTCTATAGTCTCTACGCGTAATAGCGGTCTACTCGGTCTACTCTAATAGGTAGGTAAGGTAGTAGATATAGTAGATAGGACGGCTTAGTTATTTAGTAGAGATAGCCTACTAACTAGTATATAGATCTCGCTTAGCGCGATTTAGTAGAGCCCTAGAAGAGGCTCTAGCTTAGTCTAGTCGCTACTAGATAGTATTACGCTAGTAGTAGAGAGATTAGTAACGAGGAGTCTATTCGTTATAGAGGCTTATAAGGCTAGCGAGAAGTAGATCTAGCGTACTACTTAGAAGGCTCTCTACTACGAAGAGATCTCGTACTACTCGCCGTAGTAAGAGGAGGCTCTCTATAAGATTATTAACGGCTATAGTAAGAGGCCGCTCGTCGTAATTCTTCCTACTAGAGGTAGTAAGAGTCTACTATTTATAGCGCCTACTTATCTCGAGGATACTAGCGTTACGATCGTTATAGT